>VDFB02270396.1:0-32429 GCA_007258455.2 Sequoia sempervirens
GGCTATCTTACACTACGCGTAGGTTATGTCCTTCATTGGGTAATCAGTCACCCCAGACTTCCTACAACATTCAAACTGCTAGAAATGAATCGACATAACAAGTAATTCACCTTTTACCTCCTATATTGGAAATCTTTATTCTAGGAGTAACTCAGGCTTATCTCAGTTTACCTAAAAACTTAAGCCGATAGAATTTACTTGACTCTTGTCCTCATTTCGGTTCTAGTATATAGTTACTATTGCAGCAATACTCTCCTTATATGGAGATCATACAATTAATGCAGATTACAACTAGAATGCAACATTTCATTTCTTATGTATCGACAACAACCATAAATCATCCCATGCTCAAACATAGCTAGTATAATTAAGTACTTATGTCATGCTTTATATAATGTTGCTGAATTCCTTAGTCAAGTTCTTTCTCCTATCATGGAGTACTTAAAAACATCTTATAAAAGCGGCTCTAATGCTTCAATTCTCTTTTTTGAAAGCAATCAGGCTTTTAGCAAATAATATCCATGCCAACAATATTCTCCTCTTATGGAGATCATACAGAATATGCAATTTCATACTAATATGCATTTTAAATCTCCCCTTATCTTTTTTTCATAAATTTTCCCCTTCATGTTAAACAAATAAACCAATCCCTTAATTTCTTTTTCCACTATTTCCCTTTAATGCAAGATAAGTTAAGCTAATCCCTTAAGCTCCTTAAACATTTGATCCTCTTTTCAGAATTCCTTTATCCTTGAATCCCTTTTACATTTTCCTTTAAATTGCATTGAATTCCCTTATACATCTATCCTTAAATGCAATGAATTCCCTTATACATTTGTCCTTAAAATGCAATGAATTCCTTTATACATTTTCCCTTAAAATGCAAAGAAAGTTTATCAAGACATTTCTAATTCTCCATGAGCTAATGGAAATCATCAAACACAAGAATATGAGAATGCAACATTTCAAACAAGAATTGTATGAAATTAGATATCATGCCTGATATTTTAAGCTCCTTCTCCCAGCTTTTCTCTTCTTGACACTCCTTTAGCAATTTCCAAAATCCCAAATGGAGGTCGCTGCTTTGCAAGTTTCTCTTTCAATGGTGACGATTTCTTCAAGTCACTCTTCACCAGTGTTCCACGGAGTTTCGGGGATGGGGACAGGGGGACGCGTTTCCGGGATGGGAGACGGGGGGGCCTAAGTTTGGCGACGTGAGGGGGACAGCAGGGGGACGGCGGCGGGGGGGTGGCGCTAAAATACATATAGTACTTGAAAAATTAGTTATAAAAAGATGTATAACAATATAATTACATAACTTTAAACACAGTAACACATTGCAATAATATATCATTTCATTGAACTAGTGAACCATTGAACATTGAAAATCAAAATGAAAATATTGACATTGGAAAATGCAACAAGAACTAGATGTTTCATAATTTGAGTTTCATAATCATGATTCATGAATCATAATTACAATCAAGTATCACTGTATCATCAATGTTCAAACTTCAAACTTCAAAAACAAAGTACAAGTAACAAAATAGTAAATACTAATAGTAAATGGCTCCAAGCTAATAGCCTGATGCCTCTAATGATCTAATCATCTCCAAGCTCCATGCCAATCTCCTCATCACTGGAACTGCTGGACTCCACATACTGAAGCTCATCTAAACCAATACCAACCAGCCTTGTCTGTGTAGGATCATCATCTATCTGTGCTGGCTCTTCTGGCTCTACATCCCATCTGGCTGTTGGACTCTCCTTGTATGTAGTTGTGTTGCGGTCAAATAGACGTAAGGCACTATGTACAGCCACAAGCTTCTCTGCCCTCCTAGAAGTAAGCCTGTTCCTCTTAACAGAGTGAATGAAGCTATAAGTGGACCAGTTCCTCTCAGCAGCAGAAAAACTAGAAACCTGGGACAGCAAACGAATGGCTAGAGTAGTAATCAAAGATCTAGGCCCATGCATAGTCCACCACAACTTGGGGTCCTCCTCTGACATAGTCTTCAAATCTACCTTGGCCGCCTCTGAATATCCCCAAAGAGTGGCAAATTTTGTCCACTTGGTACGAAGCAAGCTGGCCTCTATAGGGTCATACATTCTGTCAATGGCCTTCATGAACCCTTCCTTCACCTCAACATCCTCTATAGGTGTTATTCTCCCGGGATGTGGCACATACCACTTTGGGTTCAATGCATAGGCAGCCATGTGTAAGGGAGTGTTGAGTCTCTCCCATCTACGCTGAATAATTGGATAAATGTGCTCGGTGTAGAATTGCATTGTGGGGTCCTTCTCTCACACTTTAGCCTTCATTTGATCAAGCATGGAATCAATGCACTCGTATACCTCTCCAAGGGAAGGTGCATTAGAGTCCCCAAATCTAATAACTTTGAAGACTGGATCAATGATGGAGACAATATATTTGGCATCAGCCCAAAAGACATCATTCTTCACCACCTCCTTAACCCTCAACCCTTGCTGTCTCTTCGACTCAAGCCATCGGTTCCACTCTGTTGTCATTATCATTAGTTGCAATGGCTCTTGCAACTCAAGCATCCTCTCCAAGAGAATAAAGTATGATGCATACTGAGTCTCTATAGGTTTCAGGAATTCCTTCTTGGAGAAGGTCCTAAAAAGTGCATGTGAAGTATGGTGGTTGCAGATAAACATCTGCACATCTTTAGCATCGCTCACAATTGATTTGATCCAACTGATTTTACCCATGTCCTTAAGTGCATTATTCATAGCATGCACACAACAAGGAGTCCACCAAATGTGTCTATAGGCTGCCTCAACCAACTTCCCTGCAGCTCTACACACATGGGCCGCATCTGTCACTACTTGCACCACATTTTGTGGCCCAACCTCCTCTATGGCATCCTTGAGGATCTGGAATTGATAATGAGCATCCTTGTTATGCCCTGAACAATCAATAGCCCTAAGGAAATAAGGGCCCGCTGTAGATGTGACCATGACGTTGATGAGTGGACGATGCCTAATGTCCGTCCACCCATCCATGACTATGCTGCATCCACTTGTGACCCAGGTTCTCTTCATCTTCTCCATCAAAATATTAATCTTGGAAAAGTTTTGATCCAAGATTGTTGTCCTCAATCTAGTCTCCCCTGGTGGTACATATGATGGTCTTGCCCTTATTACCTTTGATATAGCTTCCTTATAATAAGGAGAGCAAGCCACATGGAATGGAATGCCATTGGCAAAGAAGAATTTTCCAATAGCATCATTTGCCTCATCCTTTGCTTGTGCTTTGAATAAATCTGCCAATGGTTGTGAACTCGAAGATGCCACTTTACGTTTCCCCTTAGGCTCTCCTGCACCTGAACTGAATGGATTTGGTGGCCTTTGACTCTGCAAAGTAGAAGTAGAAACTGCTGCAATCTAATGACCCTTACTCCTATGTCCCAGTGTAGCAGTCATAGGTGTTGCTTCCTCATTAGTACCCCATAATTTTAAAATTTCAGCTCTATACTTCACATTTTTTTCCACCTTACTGCAAACATCTACACCTTTGCCTCGAATAAGAAGAAAGTGAGCATTAGTTCTAGTAATGCTCCCAAACTAGTCAAGATGACAAAGGTGGCACTCCCACTTTTTGGTGCCCCCACGTGTCCCAAGCTGTGTCGGCATCTTAGTTGCAAATTGTTTTAATGGTGATTTTGGATCAAAGGGGCCCTTGGCATATCTTTGGAGGTTTTTGAAAGACATTTATCTTTTCTATTCTCAATAGAACCTGCTTCAGCTTGAGTCTGAGTATTTGAGTCATGTTCACCCTCTTCTATTTGGAAATCTGAATCATCAGATTCATTTTCACTTGCACTTCCAATTTCTGCTTCAACCTCTTCACCCTTAAACTCATCGTCACTTCTAGTTCTATTGATTGAACTCATTATGATAATGTCAAATGAGGCTGCAAAAAAGATTTAAAAACAAAATCAGACCTCTATAATTTATTGCAAAAGATGAAAATAAAAAAGCAATATGATGTATCAGAAATTTTAAATTTTGAAATCAGATTATCAGAAATTGAAATTCTGAAAATTTCTGTTTTGATAATCTGATTTGAGATTTCCATTTCAAAGTTTTAACAGTAACTTTTAAATTTAAATTGATAGCGTGCCTCAAAGAGATGTCATCTAATGGAATGCAATGATTGGAGGATATGCACAAAATGGATTTGCTAAAGAGGCTTCAAAAACTTTCAGCCTTCAGGAAAAAATTAAAATGAAACATTGAAAATGCAACTGGCAGGTGTAAAGCTGAACTTTGCCTGTGAGTGTGAAGTTGTGAACTTTTTGATAGTATCTGAGTATAGAGGAATTTTGTTAGATGTTGTAGTTGCAACTGCCCTGGTAGACATGTATGCAAAATGCCAAAATGTGGAAGCATAGACAAGACATGTGAACATTTTGACAGTATGCCTCAACTTAAAGGCTCAAAGAGATGTCATCTCATGGAATGCATTGATTGCAGGATATGCAGTTGCACAGAATGGATGCATTCAAAACAGTGGACTCACTGGACTGTAAAAGGCTTTAGGAACTTTCAAGCAAATGCAAATAGCAGGTGTAAACACTATACATTTTAATATTTTTATTTTATGATTTAAAATTTTTAAAAAAATTAAAATTAATAATAATAATTATTAATTTATTAATTTTTATGGCTCCCGTGAATGCAAAATGTGGAAGCACTGACAACGCAGTGCTGGGCTGCGTGGTTTTTGACTGGATGCCTCACAGAGATGTCCGCTCATGGAATGCAATGGTCGCGGGGTTTGTAGAAGCTACGTGGAGCCAAAACGGAGGGCGGAGGAAAAAACCTGCAAAAAAAAACCTAGATAACTTAGAAAAATAAAATACCTCAAATCTTGAGTCGAATGCACCAGTCAAAAAACCTTGCTGACTGTAAATTTCGATCTCCAAACTCCAAACGCAAATCTCTTGTGTTCACTTTCAGTGTTCTCTGCGGAAGCTCCAGTCGCACGATGAAGACTCAGAAGACAAAAAAAACATCAAATAAAACTTTAGGTTATAAATATTAAACTTTTATGTTTTTAAATTTTTTAACACAAACTTATTATTATATTTTTTTTTGAGACGTTTCTCATATGGAGGAGACGTAGGTAAGTCTCCAGGGCGTTTCCCTGGTGTCTCCCTACCAGAAACGACAGGGAAACGTCTCCCTCCAAGAGGAGACGACGGGGGTACTTGGAGATGGCGGGGGGACGGCGGAGGGACGTTTCCCAGGTGTTTCCTCGTCTCGAAAACGTCCTCGTCTCAGGTGCGCGTGGTTTTTCGGGGGGGGGGGACGCGTCCCCGTGGAACACTGCTCTTCACAAATGGCACTTCTCTAATAGCAGTCAATTCAAATATAGATTCATTCCTCTCAAAGCTTAAAGGAATTTAGCACAGTATATTGACATTTGTTGATAAAAGCTTCTATAATTCTCACACTCAGCAAAATGGAAAAATGCAGTAATAGAGAAAAGCACAACACTTTAGATAATGGACAAGGAAGCTCTTAAAAATGCAAGAATCAAATTGCTCAAAGGATATGAAACAATGAATGGCTGGGCGTGTATTTATAGGCCCGTAATTGCAACAAATTCCTTCATTGTGGGCATGTAAACTGACAACAAGGCGTCCAGACTCAGTCAAATGCTACATGGTAGACTTATAAACCCTATGTCATCACAAAAAGGAGTGATTCAACCCTCTTGGAGCCAGCATTACCAGATTTATTCAACCCAAAGCTCAAAATTCGCCACTTACAGAAAAAAACGTCTCTCTTTGGCGCCTGAAAGAGAATGACTCATGCTTGCTGCAATTTTGTTAAGTTTTTGCTTGCTACAACACACATTATTTGGCTGGTGTTTCCTCTTCTCCAGCGCTGAAACTTTCCTCCATTTTTTTTTTTGCTGCGTTGAAGCTTTCTTTCATTCACGGGAAAAACTCTCGGCCATATTTTTGGTTTATTTTCAAATGTTACCTCCAAAATATTTGATTCATATTATTTCCTTATGTTAAAAAAAAAAAGCTCGATACTTTATGAAGGCTTATATTTTCCTTAAGACTAGCGACCATTCTCTTCAATAGTTTGCTTTATTAACATTGCTCATATTAAAAGATTTGAATCTTTTAATTTTATCACCTTTGAATTTTATAAATATTTACACTTTAAATATTTAATCATATATATTTATATATTTACTCCAAGTGAAATATAATCTATTTTCACTTTTAGAGACTTATAATATTAAAATATAATTCCTTTATATATTTTATTATATAAATATTATTATAGTCCTTTTAAATATATTAAACATATAAATATTTAAATACCCGAGTATTTAATATATATATATTTTAATATAACTATAATAATATTATATATAATCTTTAATATATATATAAAAATATATATTTTAACAAATATAAATATATCGTGAGCTAGTTTAGCATACACCCAAAATATAAATATATATTTCATATAAATGTAAAGTCATTAGGTAATAATAATATAATATTATTTATAGCTACAGACAATAGGTAGCGTGTGTATGTGTATAACCGTATATACCTCCATGTATACGTATGTATATGTATACCACATTGACACATACGTATGAGCATATCCATTTGCCGATCACACATTTGTATTAATATGCTTATACATATGGATACGTGTTCATAATGTATACATGAGTATACATACCCACTCAACCTATACACATATAACCTTTCACGTTTTCCACACAATGATCATAGTACAGTAAGTCTGACAAATAAACAATCATCACTCACAAAGCACAAAGAAGTAAACCAGACTCCTAAAGCCTATGGATGACTTATCAATACCAACTTATCTGACTTGGTTTCTCCCAACCTATAATGACGTGTGTGTATGCTCAAATGGTTCATGTTACTGCTTACCCGACCAAGCTTCTCTCCCAAGTGATATTTCTCCTCTGCTTGGAGGAATGGTCCTCATACCTGCATTCACTGTCATAAACTTACGGCAATCAAATGCTCGCAACAATAGCAGTATATATGATTCATTAACCTCCTTATGCAATATTTTACCATGAATAACATCAATTGAGATAACATCAAATAAAACAACATCAAGTGAGATAACATTCATATTGAAAACAAGGTATAGGCACCATTAATTCATCTCCAAAATTCACACTATATTCACATTTACGCTATCTATTAATAGTAAATAGTAGCTTCACAATTTGGGATGTAACATGATTCAAGTCTGAAATTGGTATACTTTTCAAGTAATCATAGGCCTAATCCTTCACATGACTCCTTACCATATCACTGTAAAATACAATTATTTTTAACATATAAGAGTAACTAGGAAATATGAAAGCATTCTGTTTTATGTTCTAGAGTCTTTATTCCTTTTTCACAATATCTATGGTGTATGTTCATTTTGTTTCCTATACAGTTTGTTTTCTTTTAAAGTACTTTTTTGTGGGGTTATCTTTGCTGTTATAAAACATGTATCTAATGACTTTTGAAATATGATAGTGTGAGATGGCACTTATAACCAACTAGTAGATTCAGGACTTGTTTCGTACCTCAACTGTGAATTACAGATTAGCTTCAACATGATGCTTCAATTTAATTAGTTGACACTATATTTCTTTTTTATTGCAGATGTGGATTTGCACAAAGCCAGGAAGCATATGAAACTGCAGTGGAATGCCTATTTGATACACTAGATAGTTTGGAAGTGCACTTGGCTGCCTCAAGATATTTGTGTGGGGAATTCTTAACACTTGCAGATGTTCGGTTATTTACTACAATGTTTCGCTTTGATCCTGTTTATCACATTCTCTTTAAGTGCAGCAAGAAAAAGCTGTCTGAGTATCCCAATCTCTATGGTTACATGTTGGATATCTATCAGGTTAATTTTTGGTTTATCCTTGATTTATAATTTTTCTTTTTTGCAAAGATGATTGGGCATGTAAGGGAAACTTGTATTTTGTAATTGAGAGCTGTAAAGTTGTAAACATAGTTTTGGAATAAAATTTGATTGTTAGGTTCACCCTTCAAAAATAAATTCTTCTCTCCTAGCTTATCATCTTTTGCACAAGAATGATCAACAAATAGGTATTTGTTAAAAATACTACTTTTAACAAAAATTGTCATGTCCCCTTTTCAAAATTTAATCCATTGGGAGAACACGTAGCCTATTTCTTCATTTCTCATAGGTTAATGAATAAAATGATGGAAATTACTAATAATAATATTTTAAGTTGGCTTAAGTCACTTTATTTAAAAAAGGGAAACTTAAATATTATTATTTTATTTTAAAAAGTGTTTCTAAATACTTTGGAGGGGAAAGGGGAATTCAAATTTAGGGCCCAAAAAGAATTAATGGATGGAAGGCAAATTGGTCAAATGCATCATCCATTGTTACTGTTCAATTCCTTTTTCAAAGATTAAGCACTTGAGGATGAAACACCTTGGTGTAAGAGATTTGAAGGACAAAAACCCTCTTGGTTAAAATTGTTAAACCGAAGGATGAAAACCCGCTTGTTCATGTGAGGTGATTCCATTTGGGGATCACATTTGCACTGATTGTTGAGATTTATTTGAAGATTTCAGTTTGTGAAGAATTGAATTGATCAATATTTGCAAGCAAATCAAGTGACATTTTATTATTGGTGATTGTGAAAGAATTTGAGGGCGTTGTTGCTGCTGCACAACCCTTTAAGTGGCTATGATTGGTTTTCTTTAGCTGTTGTGCAACATATCCTAGCTGTAATGTCCCCATTTTCCATCCCACCTAATAAATATTAATTAATTTAATTATTTAATGTTGTCCGGTAAAAAGTGCAATTATAAATGTAATATTAAATGATTATATCATAGTTTGCAGACTCTCGGGACTCGCCCCGGACTCGGGAGTCCCGACCCTGGCCGAGTCGACTCGCCGCGGACTCGGGAGTCCCGACCCTGGCCGAGTCGACTCGCCACGGACTCGGGAGTCGAGTCCAAGAGAAACTTGGGTCAGGACTCTCCTGCGCGGCTGAGTCATAAAATGGGTTAAAACCCATGTTTCTTTTTATTTATTTTTTCATTTTTAGACTCTCAATTGTGAAAAACAGGTCTGCAAGTTGATTTGGGGTTGATTGAAGCAAGGAGAACGAATTGAAAAGATCAAAATAGAGCTAGGTAAGTGATCTAACAATTCTTTTTGTTTGTTTTCTTCAATTTCTTGCATTCAAAATCAAAAAAATCAAGAAAAATAAGGGGAAATGCTGCCAATTTTTTTCTATTTTCCTTAATAGCCTAATTCTTATTGTTTCTACTTTCTAGTTTGGTTTTGCATTCTTTTTCTTTTGCAAATGTTTGAAACTTTGAATCACGTTTATTTGCTGATTTTTTAGCAAACCCTAGCTGATTTTTTTTTTCCATGTTGAACTTGAAACAATAATGTCGTCTTCAAATCCAAAGGGATTGAAAAAAGACCCTGCATGGAAGTATGGAATTCCAGGAGATAAAAAAGGTGAAGTGACATGTAGTGAATGCCAGAAATGGATGACAAGAGGAATAAACAGATTAAAATACCACCTTGCTAGAATACCTAGGCAAAATGTGGAGGGATGCAAGAAGACTACTCCTGAGATTATTAGAGAGATGAAGGCCCTTCTTGCTGAATATGAGCTTAAAAAAGAGGAAAAACAAAAAACAAAGGATGCCCTAGCAGCAGCGATGAGTGGATCCCAATCCCATTCTACACCATCTATGCCCCATGGTGCTGCAAGTCCAAGCTTCCGTGCTCCACATTCATCTTTTGGTGAGAGTCCTGATGGTTCATTTTCTACTGCTAGTGCTAGTCAGGGTCCTTCATCAGGACCAAATTATTTTATTCCACGTAATGTTCCAGGAGCACAACCTTCACTTGAAGGTACCAGTTGGAATAAGGAAAAGCATCAAGAAGCTAGGATGGCTGCTGCAAACTTTTGGTACTACAATAATCTACCTTTCAATGTTGCAAACAGCCCATATTGGGAAGGTTTGGTGAACGCCTTTACAATTGCAGCAAAGGGGTTTAAGACCCCATCATCTAGAGATTTGAGTGGGCCATTGCTAGAGGAAGCTGTAAAGAATACACGGCTTGTGGTTGATGAACAAAAGAAATTTTGGCGAAGGAAAGGTTGCAACATTTTATCTGATGGGTGGACAGATGGACGAAATAGAACTCTCCTTAACTTTTTAGTGGCCTCTAATGGTGGATTGGTGTTTCTAAAATCAATAGATGCCTCCCATGAAGTTAAAAATGCTGAGACTTTATGCAATCTATTAGATGGGGTGGTCCAGGAGGTTGGAGTTGATAATGTTGTCCAAATCATCACGGACAACGCAGCTGCATATGTAGCTGCAGGTAGACTACTTATGGAGAGGTATCCCACAATTGCATGGTCTCTGTGTGTTGCACATTGCTTAGACCTATTGCTAGAGGACATTGGGAAGATTTCATGGGTCAAAAGAGTGGTTGAAGATGCAAAAAGTGTTACAAAATTTATCTACAACCATACTTGGGTGCTTTCTTTGATGAGGAAATTCACAAATGGCAAGGACCTTGTGCGACCTGGAGTGACACGATTTGCTAGCCACTTCCTCACATTGCAAAGCATTCTTGGTGCCATTGGTCATCTCAAGCAAATGTTCGTGTCCGATGCTTGGAAGGAGTCCTCATTTTCCAATAAACCTGAAGGGGAGAGGATTGTTGCCATAGTTTTTGATGAGACATTCATCAAAAATGGAGAGGAGTTGATGGGGGTAAGTAGCAATCACACAAAAAAAAATTATACATGATAATCTATTGGCTGTTTTTATTTTTTGAGGGGTTAATTTTGTTATAATTTAACATTTGTTTTCATTTTTTTAGGTGACAAAACCTTTGGTGAGGGTTCTTCGTATGGTGGATGGAGATGGCATGCCAATGGGTTTCATCTATGAGGCCATGGATAGGGCCAAAGAGGCCATATCATGTTACTATGGCGGCAACAAAAGGAAATATGAAATCATATGGCGCATCATTGATCGGAGATGGACACACCAACTCCACCAGCCAATTCATCCCTTTGCCTACTTCTTGAATCCGAAGTTCTCGGACACATTTAAGGCGGATGAGGAGGTCATGGAAGGTCTTGTCATGTGCATTGATAGGATGGTGCCTGATCGTGAGCTGAGAGATAAAGTGCTTGATGAGTTGGAGGTGAGATTTGTTGCATCTTATTTATGAATTTGCAATGTTGAGCCTTGACTATCTATGAATTTTCTATATTTGATTTACTTTTTCTTTTATCTATTCAAGGTCTACAAGGGTGCAGAGGGGAGACTCTTTTCCTCCCAACAAGCAATTGAAAGGAGAGGAAAACAACAACCAGGTAAAAAATGAAATTAGAAACTTGATTCTTACATATAGATTGTTTACTTTATTCTTATTTCTTAATACTTATATTTTTTAAACATGTTTTTGTAGATCTATGGTGGGAGAACTATGGTGCTAGCACACCAAATCTTCAAAAGCTAGCCATACGTGTCTTGTCACAGCCATGCAGTGCTTTTGGGTGTGAACGCAATTGGAGTTTATTTGAGAACATTCACACAAAGAAGAGGAACAGGTTGACTCAACAGCGCCTAAATGATTTAGTTTTTGTTCGGTACAACCTTCGCCTTCGAACTAGAAAGGTGGAGGGTGTTTCACACGAGTCCATTGACTTGGATGACATTGATCCATATGGTGAATGGACTATTGATGAACAAAATGATGAGGTTGATGTCTTCCTTACTGATGAGGATCTTGCTGAATTAGAGAGAGCAGTAGAAGAAGAAGAAGAAGCAGCAAAATTGGATGCCATGGAGGACGACGAAGACACATTTGAATATCATGTTTCCCTTGTTCGATCTCCTAGTCCTCGTTCGGATACTATAGCACGGGCACCTTCTAGTTCTAGGCCTCCAAAATTGAGTACCATTGGGAGGGGAAAGAGGAAGATGTAGATTACATGTGGTTGTTAATGTTTTCCTCTTTTTGACATGATTATATGTAAACATTTATAAACTTATGATGCTGTTATACATTGAAACTATGAGTATTTGATGACTATGAATGATGAAATTTCAATTATTGAGTGTTTGATGATCATATGACATGTGTAATCTTTGAATTATGAGTGTTTGATAATCAAATTAGGCTCTTATGTTCTCTAAATGCATTAATTTGTTCTTTTTTTTTTGTAAAACTACAGTTTTTTTTTTGCCGAGTCCTAGCCGAGTCTTTTCCCGAGTCCGTGCTGAGTCCTGAGTCTGAGTCATATTTTTGGGCTGCCGAGTCCGCGGCGAGTCCGAGTTTGCAAACTATGGATTATATTAATGAGGTTATAAAGAGACGTCAGGAATATTTAGGAGATAATTTAATAGTCACTTTTATAATAAAGTGATAATTGCTTTTGGCTGGAAACCTAAAAAGCATTATAAAAGGACATGAGAGTTCATTCTATCATTATGCGAAAATTATTTTATTGGAGATTGTGAAATTGTGGAGAGTTGAGCTTTCTAGAACGAGAGGACGGAAACCCTCAAGTTCAGGTTTAGGGATTTGGGCGAAAACCTAAATCTTCCTGTGGGCGGATTCAAATTAGAGTTCGCATCTGTGCTTCAAGGATCGACTGATCGTTTTGTGGAAATTTGTGAGTCTCGTTTCAAGACAAATTTCTAGGGTTTGATAAATTTTAGGTATTGAGCTGAAGACTTCAGAAATTAAATACTTTTCAGAATTAAGGTATTTCAATGATATTTGGGAAAGATATATATATATATATATATATATATCGTCCATTTGCAGTTCCATAAGTCACAGTAACCTAATCTATATTATTAGTTGAAGCAGCTACTGCATGAAATTATTAGCATTGGTTTCCCATATCACAGTTTTTATATGATCAATCTAACTCTAATTCTTCCAAACTCTCAACGCTAGCAACAGTAGGGTTAATTCAGATAAGACGAATTCCAAATAAAAAACAAATTGGGGGTTGTAAAGCTAATCTAGCAATAAGTCAGATTAATGCCAGACAGAATTGTGGGTGTTTGCAAGGTAATGAGAATTATTTGAAAAGGTCACAGCAATCCTCTCTTGTGATCGGGAGGTGCCTGGCAGTATGGTGGCCTCTGCTAGCCTTATTTATGAATGATGCGGGCCAAGTAAAGAGAAACCAAGCTTCCGGAATAGGGAAAAGCCATGGATAAATATTGAAAGGAGCTGTGTCTTGTTTGGGAAATCGAGTAGGTCATAGGAAATGCCCAAGTATATTCTAGCCACTTGATAAGGAAGACATTGTTATTTAGAGCTGCCACCTTGGATAAGCCATGTTTGTGTAGGAGACATCAGACTTCTATGCCAACTACTCACATGGGATGTAGGTCAAAAGAGCTATTCAAGGAGTAACGTGGGTCCGAATTTGCTCCAACTAACATATCTTCAATGCATCGAGCCTTTTAGTCTGCAACGCTTATATAGAATATGAACAACATCTTTAGGAGGACATGGCAATACGTGGGGTCTGCAAGAGACCATTGAAGATCCAGGTTAACACAAAATTGGGGTAACCATTCCTATTCAAACCTGGGTCATTATTTATTCAATTGCATAAGAGGCAAACTATTGGATTAATTACCAGGTCAGAGTCATAGGAGATTTTGTTGTTTATTCTTGATACTACTGTTATAACATCTGAAATGTAAATATTTGAGTTTAATGCCATATTATTTCTTTCTCTTGAAATTATTATTTTGTACTGGCAATACATATATATCTATAATTCGGGTCATTGAGATAGTGAGTAGTTTATGTGATAAATTAATTGTGAACAATCATCAAATATTGAAATCCAAGTGGAGACGGATTCATAACAGCAGTGGAGTTAATTGTTTGACAAAATGCCATATATGTCAACATGGAATAATCGAGCAAAAAATTGAAAAGAATTGTTCCAACTGGGGTGAGACATTACAGTGGTATTAGAGTTGTGCATCCTGCCAGTCTAAGGGTAACAGTGGAAAGATATTGCTTGGTGAGTGACCAACACTCATTTAGGTTCATAACTATTTGCATTGGCACCTGCAATTATTAGAAGCAAAGGAAAGATGACTACAGATAAATCTATGTTTGAGCTGATGTAGGAACTGTATATGCTAATGAAGAATCTTGATATGAAAAAGACATATGTAAGGATGGTTACAAAACCTGAACGTTTGGACAAGGAAGATAGATTGCTTCCTTGTAATTTGCACTCTATAGGTGAACCCCAAAAGAGAAAAAATCAGCTGAGAAGAGAACAACATTGTTTCATACGTCAAGGTGTTTGGACACCTGGTCATACCTGTGGAGGTCCCAAAGAAAATGAAATCATGCTCACAAGTTCATTTCAGCAGGATGATGTTATGGACAAAGAAGAATCACACCACTCATCCGTAAGCGAGGAACACGAGACTTCCTGACAGCGTGAAGGATGGAGGGTATGTTAATTTAGAGTTTGCTAAATCAGCAACTATTGAAAAACCATATGAAGAGCAAAATGAACTTGAGTTTGTTGAAGATCATAGATCAGCATACATCACTCCAGTAAAGATAGTTCAGATGTGGGAAAAGAATTCCCAATATTAGATGCAAATCAGTTTGAGTTCCAAACAACAACCTCTAACATTAAAGCTATCCTATGAGGTTCATAACACCAATGCATATGAAGAAGTTGAAATTGAAAAGCAGGTTGCTGATAATAAATCAGAGAAATTGTGTGGAAACAATATGTCTTAGGGGTCCCATCATTTGGCAGGACAATTGAAAGTGAATTAAGACATGATTGTTACAGCCATAGAACATTTTGATTCCGCTCAGCAGTTGATGGCAAACTGTTGTTGGAGGACTTCAGGAACACATAAGTACTTTGATGGTGAACTTTCCCTTGTAGAGTTTCAAGCACTTAGAGAAGCGTTGGGGGTAATGAAAACTAATTACCTACAACTACTATCAGATTGAGATTATCTTTTCATGCTTGATGGGATTTATTATGATGCACTAAAAGGAAAAGAAGAGGAGGTTGATGAGCTCACTCATGAGCTTGAGTTCACCATGGACTCTTCGAAGAGCACTCAAATGGCCCTTCAACAGTCAAAGACTTGGATTGACAAGCTCACTGTGGAGTTGAGCTTGGCACAATCTTCATCACCCACAGTTGAATTTCAGCTATCTATGTGTACTGTCCCACCCTAGTTTGAGTTTTGGCTTTGTGAATTTGCTTGATTAATTTTCAGTTTTACACATGGGACATTTTGTCAAACATTATGTATGCTATTCGTCTGAGTTTACAATGATTTTTCAGATTGCAAATAACTTGTAACAGCAGTATCAAACTAACTCACAATAGAAATTGAGATTGATACAAGTAATAAGCAAACGCTTTTCTGAAGACGATTTCTGGGCTTATCATAACACAGTATATCAGAAAATGATCATAGGAGTCGCCAGGATTACACAGAAATAATTGAGCTCAAAATACAATGCTGATAGCAGGCTTTTATGCCCAGGAATGAGAGATATTATCACTTCTAATACCCAGCATTTGCTACAACAAGTTGCAGATTAATATGACAGAGATTTCAGACTTTCTGATGCTTTTACAAAGACTGATATACCAAGGTATTTATTTGCTGATAACAAATACAGCCTCATACAAACCCAGATTGAGTGCTATATAGGATTGTTACACAAATGATAATTTCAAACATAACCAATAGACTCATGCACACTCAGATAAGGCAATAATAATGGACAGATTACGAATGAGTGCACTCAGAAATTCACTACAGCAGAACAAATTTATGCTTTCTTGATAGTCTGATCAGTAATAAACATCTTACAAGAATATAGATATGTAAAGCTCAGACCTGGAACTGTACGATGGGACTAAAATGGTCACAGCAGTTTGAAAAGTGTCTGAAACCTCAAAAGTTGCCCACGTGAGGATGTGTCATGGCCAGGTATGCAGGAATTAAGCTGCGATTGGATGTGGAAGGCTCACACCAACACCAAACTAGCATCACGTTACCAGAAGGAGGCTGATTACAAGGGTGGCTGAGTGTATTCTCTTCACCTGGTAATTTGGAGATGGATTGACTGGAACTCCAGATAGGCACGACTTCTCAAGGAGTTTGTTGTTTCCGAGAACTCTTTATATTTCACCAAGTCCCACGATTTCTCTCAAATATCACACCCTTCCACACTGCAATAGAAACTCAATGCTGAAGGAGTATAATGCTCACAAATCCTTATTTTGAATCCTGAACTGGCAATGATGAACAATATATGTGCAATATCTTGATAATTCCTTCAAACCATAAATAAGAAAACTTCCTGAATTCGTTGAAGCACAAGCACAATCCCTGCAATGGAATTGTTTGCAACTGGCTTGGGAGATCTTTCACTCCTGTATCGACCTATTCTTCCTGAGGGGTTTCGTCCTCAAAAAGTCTATGGCTTTTAGCTAGCAAATCCTTGTTGAAGCTCTTCACCAATTTTCTCCAACACAAGAAAGATATTCATGAATGAATAAAATGAGCTTCAAATGCCCTTTTATAATTCTCAACTTCACCTCAAATTCACATTTGACTTTCATTTCATTTAATATACTTTTAATTTCGGTGCACAACTTTATAATATAAAGTATACTTTAAAAGTCACTTATATCTCCCCTTTTAAAATGACACTTTAACTTATATTATAAAGTATACTTTAAAATCATTTATATCCCCTTTATAATAAAGTCCCTTTTTAAAATATTTTAATAATGCATAAAGTTAAATTATTTAATTTAATTTTATTATCTGACGTTATTAATATAAAATGCATAGGAACAATATTAAATAATATAACTCCAGGATATAATTATGCCACCATGCCAAAAATAGAAACTTTGCTAGCTGATCATACCAGTGACTTACTATAAATAGTAATGAGCAACACATCCGATTGACTTACTAAAAATAGTAAGTGTGCGTCAAATGGTCTTGAATGGCCTTTGGAAGGCGCACCACAAATAAATTGGGACACTGAATTGAAGAATATTGAAATAAGCACCAAAGGGTCTGCTGAAGAGCCAAAGATTATCCTCACAAGGGTTCCCTGAACACCTTGTTAGCCTATGGGGACCAGTTGGTAGATAAACCACTGCATTTGACCATTGCGTAGGAAAAGGGGACATTACACTATGGCAGCCATTAGTGATGAGCATACATCCACGAATTGTGGAATGTGCATATGGAAGATGTTGAAACAACCACTTTGTTTACAGGTGTAGATGACACCAATGGGATGAGTGCACTGGATGAACATAACAGGGAATAGTATGTTACAGTAGGTGTACTTGGTGATGTAGAAATTGCTATTGATAGGTTTGGTGATGATGAGGTGGATTCTGCTGAGAGTTGTGTGTTAGATTACAATGTTGTTCCATATTCTCTACAGGAGGATTACACAACATCATCTAGTGGGGAAAAGGGTATTCATGATGGTATGTTTCCCCCTCCTGAAAGAAAATCAGAAAATTCAATCTATGCAGTTGATTGTGATCATCGGTCTAATGAGTCACATGAATGGAAGGATCAGCTGATGGTTACTGAAGATAAGGTTGTTCAAACCTTAACTCACTTCGATAGCATGCATAAGTTTGTCGAATACCTCCATTGGTCAGCTGAATTTGAGGAAAGGTAGAATGGGGTTTCGATTGGAGCCTCTATCCGAAGCTTGTGGACTACCAGGCATGCTTTAGAGGTAATAAAATCAGATTACCTCCATTTTCTTTAAGACAAAAACCTTGCCATCAGGGTTGCAGAGAAGGTTTATAGAGCTGTTGCAAGGTTTTTCCATCACAATCTGAGTTGCGAGTCATCTTCCGCTAGTGGTAGTGAAGTATGGAATCCACATGGTTGTACTGGCATTCCATTGACGCAAGTAGGTGAGTTTCACCTTGATTGTGTGGTGAGGTGTGATCACCATTTTTCTTTCAGCTTGTGTACGAATGATCAGATGACACATAAATACGGGTTGGATAAGGGGTTGCACGGTTCACCTTGGTATGATGTGCTTCCATTGTTGACAGATGAATCTGAATTTTGCAAGTCTCCTACTTTTCCTTCTTCTGATGGTTGCTTCCAAAGGCAGAAATCTGAGACTTGGCTCATTTGGATTCTAGTGGTTATCAGAGTGGCACAACGGAAGCCAGCAAGTAATTGGTATGATGGACTTCTGATTTGGCTATGGGATCTAGGGATTGGTATCGCTAGTAGATTGCTTCTTTCTACTACAGGGTTTGATCGAGTTACAATGTATAGTGGTATCATGTTGATGCCATAGGATTGTGATGGAGCATTCTATAGGTTCATCTGGGACCCTGGTATTTGGCCATGGTATGTAGGTATGGATTGCTTAGGGACAAGCAATCTTTGGGAAGGGAGGACTGTGATGTCCCCATTTTCCATCCCACCTAATAAATATTAATTAATTTAATTATTTAATGTTGTCTGGTAAAAAGTGCAATTATAAAGGTAATATTAAATAATTATATTAATGAGATTATAAAGTGACGTTGAGAATATTTAGGAGATAATTTAATAGTCACTTTTATAATAAAGTGATAATTGGTTTTGGCGGGAAACCTAAAAAACATTATAAAAGGACATGAGAGCTCATTCTATCATTATGCGAAAATTATTTTATTGGAGATTGTGAAATTGTGGAGAGTTGAGCTTTCTAGAATGAGAGGACGAAAACCTTCAAGTTCAGGTTTAGGGATTTGGATGAAAACCGAAATCTTCCTGTGGGTGGATTCAAATCAGAGTTTGCATCTGTGCTTCAAGGATCGACTGATCGTTCTGTGGAAATTTGTGTCTTGTTTTGAGACAAATTTCTAGGGTTTGAAATTTTAGGTATAGAGATGAAGACTTCAAAAATTAAATACTTTTCAGAATTAAGGTATTTCAGTGGTATTTGGGAAAGAGATATTTATATATCGTCCATTTGCAGTTCCATAAACTCACAGTAACCTAATCTGTATTATTAGTTGAAGCAGATGGTGTATGAAATGATTAGCATTCATGGGAATCGTGGGTTTCCCATATCACAGTTTTTATATGATCAATGTAAGTCTAATTCTTCCAAAATCTCAGCGCTAGCCTAAGTCACAAGGTTCGAATTTGAATTCGAGTTCGGCAACATTGAATTTCGGATGAAGTTCAACAAGGGAAAAATTCGAAAAGTAAAAAATTCAGATGAAATTTTCCTTATGTAATTTTATTTTTTATTTTTGTAAATATAAGTAATATATCCACAAAATTGTCTAAATAGTTTAACATTGATAAATAGATTTGAAATCATTACAAAAAGATGACACATTTATAAAATATAAACCATAAGAAACATGTGAAATCACGATTGCAAAGATGTTCTTTTGTCAAAAAGGTACAATAAGAGTCAAGAATTTAGAACTTCAAAAAAGCTCCAAATCATCAAGAGCACTTGGCTGAGATGCTAAATCATCATCATCTCTATCACTACTCAATTCATCATTTGCAAAGTCAGGCTCATCTGCAACTGCCTGCTATGTCTTCAAGAGTTTGTTGTTGTGAGGAAGAGTCCTTTGCTGATTTTTTCATGAACAATTTTAAATTGCTGCAAACATAGACAAGATCTCCCAACTTTCTAGACAACAATTTGTTCCTCTTTTTGGAATGGATGTGGTCAAAGCAACTCCAGTTCCTCTCACAAGCTGATGAACTTGCTTCTTGACTCAAAATTCGAATAGCAAAATCTTGTAGCTCAAGGGTTTGTGCTCCATAGGTCATCCACCATCTATACCTAGGTACACGTGCCATGTCATATTGGATGCTGCTATTCCAAACATCCCTTCTCCCTTGTATGCCCAACATTGATCTCTAATTAGTCCTGAAATTGCTTCATTTGATTCATACTTTCCAATGGCTTCTAAAAGCCCTGCCATAATTTTAGTATCACCTCGTCTAGCAATAGAAAATAACTTAGGCTCCAAAAAGCAAGCTGCTACATGTAAAGGTGTGTGCATCATTTTCCATTTGCAATCAACTGTCTCCCATATCTCCATATATTTTGCTTCTACATTATTTAGTGCTTTTTGAATAGATTCCTTACAATGGTCCATGCTTTCATAAAGCATGCCAAGACAAGGAGTGTCACCATCAAACATATGAAACATGTCAACGATTGGTTCACATATAAGCAAAACCTTTGTTGCACTTTCCTAGAAATTGTTGTTTAGAATGATTTGCTCTATGTTCTTCCCCTTTGGACCTTTAGAAAGCACTGAATTTTTCCACTCATTGGAACAAATAATAGACCTCAAAGCTGCTTTTTCTTCAACCACCCTTTTCAAAGTGATATAAAATGATGCAAATCTTGTTTCACAAGGCCTCAACAACTCCCTGGATGCATGCTGCCTATAAAGACTCAATGTGAGATGATGATTCCGTATGAAATTTGCAATTACTCTCCCTCTATGAATAGCTTCATTTACCCATGGGAATTTAGCCAAGTCATGAGGCAACAAATCCAGACAATGGGCTGCACATGGGCTCCAATATATTTGTGGGTACTTCTTTGTAATCTGATGATTTGTTGTACCCAAACCAAATTTTTTGCTTCATCAAGGCATTTTGCATTAAAAAATCTAAACCTTGCTAAAATGATGTAGAATACGGTTTCAGGCAATATCAAGCATGGAGTTTTTGTTAATATTTTGTCAGTCAAAGTCAGTTTTATTGATCAGTTACTGAAGCAGAGACTCAAAATGGAGCTTTTCACGATAGAGGAGCATCTCATGATGGCGTTTCACGTTGCACACGGTCATTTCAATGATCGAAACAAAGTTTTCAGTGGTTAAATTATGAAGATTTTCTCAGAGGAAAGCATAAAAGCGCAAGTATAGCCTAGGGGCGCCCAGCTTGTTGGAGGTCAAGATCTTATTTAAAATGTTCAAGCATGCAATCAATCTCTTCAGAATCAGTCTGGCTATCCGATGAGTTATCCAGCGAAGCTTTCCGAGACCCGCAGCTCTGGCAAACAGCGACAGAAGTTGAAATCCTCAAAGTTCCAGATGTGAGAAATTTGTCTTTTTCAAGCAAAAGCGTGCCTCTAGCCTGAGGGTGCCCATCTTAAAGGAGGGGTAAATCTTGGCATTTTCGATAGCGGATACAGTCAATCCGTTCTCGACTAGTCTGCTTATCCAACGAGCTATCAAACGCAGTCATCCGAGTTTCAGAACTCCGGTAGCAGTTGTCTGAAGATCAGCTTATAATGGAGTTTTCACGTTTCAGAGCTTCTCCATTGATTCCCAGTGCAAGTACAGCCCAGGGGCGCTGGTTTAAATGAGTCTCAAGATGCCAAAATTTGCAGACAGAGTCTTCCTGACATCAGTACTACTCTAGCCTAGCTCCGCAATGCATCATCCAGCTTGCCGATCTGACGTTCTAGGTGATCGTGGTAGAGATTCTACCAAGCACGTAATTTCACGGGCGGAACAACATACAATTTGCAGTGTATTTCTACAGTCTAGAGGCGCCTAGCCTTTAGGCCTGTCAGATGAGGTCGTTCGCGTTCGAAGTCTTCACGGCTTTTGAGCGTGGTTACTTTATCTTTTCAACGAGCCCAGCCGTTAGCCTTCGGGATTTGGCAGTCGTTTGTACGTGCGAGGTCTTTGGTGTAATACTGCAAAGTGAAGATATCTGGAAAATGGCTTAGTCTGGGGCGAATATTTTAAATAAAATACGCACTAGAGTTTTTGAGGTCTTAGAAGCAGTTTTTTTGCCTCGTCACCTCCAGAGACTTCTCTTATAGGCCCTTCTGGCTGTTCGTTAAAACAGATAGTGCCTGAATCGGGTCATCCCAGCTCCAGATATCAGGGTCAAAATAGGGTACTTGGATGAAAGTTCAACTTTCGTCAAAATGACATCATGCAACTAAGAGCCAGCTTTTACTTTTGAGGCCCTTAACACAGCTTTCAGGTGTCGCGTATCAGTCGTTGGATGCAGAATATCTCCAGTCATGCAGTGGGTTTCGTTACCTGTCAGCAGGGTTCACCGTTCACCATCAGCAGCCATTTGAAGTATCAGATGGCGGTTTAGGAAAAATGGTTAAGTCTGGAACCCGTAAATGAATTTAATCGAAGCCTAATTTTTCAAGGGGTTAAACGATGGATTTTGCAGTAGTGTCTCCCAGCAGACATTTCTTCCTTGTTCAGTAGGCTTTCCGATGAATTCTCCAGATCAGTCTCAGCATCACCCGGTCATCTGGAAATCAGTGTCGAAGTTGGCCAGTTGTGACAGTGCTATCAGCTATAAAACAGGGAGTTAATAAAAAGTGAAGTATCTTGAGCAAATGGACGCCTATGTGCTCAAGAGATGATTTTTCGGAATCGTTGAAGCCTAACGGTGAATCCTGAAGCTTCACTCTGGATTGTCAACTGAAGTTCAAAATATTTAATATCTATTTTGCAATTTTAGCATTTAAAATGGTGATTTTCTATTTTTGGCGCCTTTGCTAATTGCATGTTAATAAATATTTTATTATTTATTTATTCTCGAACTTCCAGTCAGTGACAGTGGAACTGAAAGGCAACCAATCAGAGGTCTTCTATTCTTGTTAGGGTTTTGACTTCTTGCAGTTACCAATTGGTGCGAATTTCTTCTTATTTAAACATGGTGCCATCTTCATTATTATTCACAGAGCTTTCAAAAGAAATTCGTATTTCTCAAGAGCAAATTTCAATCTCAAGAGAAATTCGTGTTTTTCAAAGCAAATTCATATCTTCAAAGGGAAATCGAGTTTTATTAATTTTCAAAGCAAATTCAAAGCAATTCGTATTTCTTCAAGAAGAGATAGGGGCGCACATCTTCAAAGCAATTCATAACTTCAAATCAATTCGCAAATTCCTCAAGTTTCAAAGGCGTTTTCCTTAAGAAATTCGCAATCCTTCAATATTCAAAGGCGAATTTCATATCAAAAGGCGAATTCTCAAACTCCAGATTAATTCGTATTTTCTCAAGACAAATTCAAAGGAAATTCAAATTTCTTCAAGGTGCAAATTTCAAGGGGAAAATTCATGGTTTTCAAAAACAAGGCGAATTCTTCCAGTTCAAAGGCAAAATCTTCATCAATTTCCAGAGGCAAGAGGCAATTTTATTTAACAAATCTTTTTGCAGGATCAAAGTTCACAATTGTCAGCAATTTGAAGAAATCTAAGGCGATTTTCACAAGAAAAAGAGCAACATAAAAACGTCTTTTTCATCCTTCAAACTCAGATTTCTCTCAAAATACAATTTGCATGTTCCTAAAATTGGCGAATTTGACAAGTCTCAATATCTGGATCATTCTCATATAATTACCTCGAGTTAAAATCATACGTTTGATTTTTCACGAATTTTTGACTTTAGAACATTCGTTCTTGAGTTACTAATTTTCTTAAGTGAAAAGTCTTTGTACGATCGAGTAGAAGTTGAATTTTCACAAAATTGACGTTCTGGGTTGTCTTAGAATCCTTTTCTGGACAAAACCCATATTTCAGATTTTTCGCTGAAAATAATTCTTCGAAAGGCTATTTTTAACTCTCGCAGGCTATTTTTAGATTCCAGAAATCTTGTCAGAACACAGTCAAGTTCACAGTCAACAGGCAAGTTTTTCAGAATGCAGTTCACTCAGCTCGAATACAGGACCAAAACAGTCCTTACTCATGATTTCCTCAAGTTGGTTGAGACAGATCTTCACAAAGTGTTGCTAGAAGCAATTCTAGATCCTGTCAAGATCAGAAGTTCAATCATTCAAAATATTGAGCAGTCTGGTTTACTAGAGGCAGCTTCCATACCTATCTCCGTTCACTGTGTTGAATTCGTGATGGCTTGTATTAAGCATTACAATCCTACTACTCGTGTGATAGTGTCAGTTGATGGACGAGTCATTTGCAGTCTCAAGCCTCTAGACATCGAAAGGAGTTTTGGCATTCCTCAACACCCTAACAGTTTGGTTATTTCTATGGAGCAGTGTGAGCAGGCATTTGATGCTGATGTGGACAAGTGTCAGAAGAAGATGGCAAAAGATGGTTAAAACAAACAAAGAACAGATTGCCAAACAATGTGGGTCGTGGTGAGTACAAGGATGAGTATGCGATTCTAATCACACTCTGATTGTGTCTTAGGTCAAGCACATGCAAATGTTTTCCAACCTTGTATGTATTACATTATTGGTTGCATCATTTCTGGGCAGGAGCATTATGACTGGGCATCCTTCATCAGCGACATTCTCCACAGGCAGATCACCGGTTTCCTAGTTGCCCATGAGTTTCACATGTGTTCCTATCTCGTGTACTTGATCGCTTATTAGGTCGGTTAGGGACTAAACGCGATGGCATTCTCCTTTGAGAAGTTTATCAGTATTATGATCAGCTTGAGTTCACTAGGTGACGTCATTTCAAGCGTGTTCACGAGGCTTTTTGACTTATACATGAAATTTGGACGGGAGTTGCGTTCGTATCTCGGTTGCTAGGCTGATGGATGGATGAAGATTGGTTTATTGATTCCCAACATACACCTACATTGGTATCACGGCTTCACGAAATCGGCTATGCTTCCGTTATCCTTTAGATAAAACAATCTTTCGGGAGTTCCTAAGGCGGATGCATGATGTTCATCGTCTTCTACGCCCGCAGGCATAGACCATCTCTTTCCTTTTCAGTTTGGAATGTATTGGTGCAAGTAGAAGCAATGATGCCAAGATTAGGGCAAAAGAGCTTGAAATATCATCTTAAGTATCTTGTTGAAGCACGTGCCTATGACCTTCAGTGTCATTACACAATCGCCTTGCTAGAGGTATATCATGAACCTTCTATGGAGGATTACTGGGCAAATTGCGCAGATGACTTCGAGGTTCGCAGACGCAGTTACGGCCGCTTCTCTCTCTCACAGATTTCTGTTTTCTTGTCAGAGGATGTGGGAGGTTTATCAGATGATGAGGGAGAAGTTCTTCCTCAGTTTTTCAGAGAGCAGGTTGATACACAACCGTTGTCAGCAGTTGATTGGTACGCCAAGGAATACACAACGGTCAAAGAGAGGTCAACTAGAGTTATCCAGAACAGTATACTTTACCTCGATAGCAAGAAGACAAGGAGGGTAAGTGTTCCCAGAGCGGTAGTAGTGGTGAATCCTTCGCTACCTTCCTCGTCAAAACCTAAACAAAAGAAGAGGAGTAATCCTCCCAAGAAAGTACAAGCGCCAAACAATTCAAAGGGCAAGGCGCTTGCCACTGTTACACACACAGAGCCTGACGGACAGCCAGTCACAGAGCTAGTTCAGAGGCCAGTTCAGAGTCCGCCAGTACCTGAGGTTCACCCTCAAGTTCCTGTACCAGTTCCAGAGCCCTCGCCAGTCTCAATTCACATTGAATTGGATTTAGACTCTCCACCTCGCAGTGAGGCCTCTACACATTCACTCTCATCACAACCTCCTGTTGTTAGTACAGACCCTTCTAGTAGTATTAGCCGAGATCAATCTTGGATCGAAGCTCAGCTAGGAAGGAAGAGGAGGCAGCCATCCTATGTTCTCAATCATTCTGATTTTGATGAGGTTTATCAGGATGCGCCAGACAAGAGGGTCAAGAATATGGTCCACGTGGAGAGAAACACTGATAAGGAGATCGTCATCGAGACTGTTGTACCTCCACAGGGGAAGAACTTGGCTGAATTAGAATCTCAGGATTTTGAAGTTATCACAGTTAACCTTGGTCGCAGCACACGCCAGACTCAGGTTGATCTCCTACAAGTTGCTACAGACAGTGCCAGGGATAGAATACTGAAGGATGGAGAGGATAAGGCAGCCCTCAAGGCTGAAATCAGACAGCTTCGTCAGTATATTTCTAGCCTTGTTCATAGACCTGATGCCATTAACACACTCCCACCGATGCTTGAGCCTCCAGCAGAGCAAAGTCAACTTAATCACTTAGTTGCATATGGCAAGCGTTTGGATGAGTGGGAAGAAGAGTTCATTGCTAGAGGCCGTGCTATGCTTACATAGTTATATCAGTTGCGGTAAATGCACGAGAGCTCCGCATTCGTCTCCAAGATGAGGAGCGAGATATGGCGATTAACAAACCCAGAGATGAGATTATGATTGCTCACCTGAGTGTGGCATATGATGCAGTCACAGATGTAGAGGACAGAGAAGCTATCTACTCTTGGAAAACACAATTGGTTTTCAGGGCAAAGATAGAAGACACTTTAGCATCAGAGTTGGCTGAGAGTAGAGAGCACGTCACTAGTGCACTCCGGTTTGTGAGGACTCTAGTATCTCGCTTACCGTGCCGGTATCAGATCAAGGGTGGTGCCTACGTTGAGCTTACCGATGTTCAGTCAGAGCTCCAGGAACTCATTCATACCATTTTCAGTGGGGAGACCGTTGGCTGTAAGGTTACTCAACTTACAGTCATGTCAGCATTGTTCGACGAGGCAATGAGGAGTAGGGGCGAACTTTAGTCTCAGATCACAGCTGGTGAGGATATGCTGCATCGACATAGTATTCTTCGTCAGAGTCTCATAGCTCCAGATAGTGATACAGTTAACAATCTCGTTGAGGGATTGGTTGCTCGAGATCACGACCAGTAGACTTCAGTTTCCACCTCTTAGGATAGACATTACACACAGGAGTTAACTTGATGTTACCCTTTCAAGTTAACTGGCTGTCTCACCTCATGCATATCTATTCTGAGATTCACCTTGTTTACTTGGAGTTTCATTTAGGGTTTTTCGTTAACTGATGGTAGTCTTCCAGTTAACTCGCTTTCAATAAGGACGTGCATGCTCGCACAATTGTCCATTTTTAGATTAGATGTTTCAGTTAACTGATGGTAGTTTTCCAGTTGACTGTATAGTTTACTTCATTAGGGTTTGGCAGCAAATCTTGCATGCATTGCAAGATTGTAGATGACTCAAGGTGATTTTAGGGTTCCCTACACCTTGATGTATATAAATAAGAGCTTTTGCTCATTTGTAAATAACTTTTGCTTAAGAGAGAAATATATGCTGCGCCTACCTTGCCCTCAATATTGCTCTTTTGGTATTTGTTCATGTGTCTTTACTATTGCAATTAATTGTTATGCCACATAGGGTTTCATGCGATTGTGATAGTGAATTCTTTCCATAGTTTAGATAAATCTGTTTTGTGCATCTTTATCATTACGATCAATTGTTATGCCACATAGGGTTTCATGCAATTGTGATGATAAATCTGTTTCGTGAACTTTTACCATTGTGATCAAGTGTTATGCCACATAGGGTTTCATAAGATTGTGATGATAAATCTGTTTTGTGAAGTTTTACCGTTATGATCAAGTGTTATGCCACATAGGGTTTCATAAGATTGTGATGATAAATCTGTTTTGTGAAGTCTTTACTATTATAATCAAGTGTTATGCCACATAGGGTTTCATAAGATTGTCATGGTAAATTCTTAAATCTGTTTGTGCCCAATAAACCGATTTAGATTGAGATAATAGTTGCGCCACCTTGCCTTCAAGTAGAGAATCTGAACTAGTTTATCGTCCGATAGTCAAAACCTTGCTCCGTTTCCTCATGCTCTGTTTTCTTGAGGAAACTGGATAGAATTTAAGTTATTAAGTTTAGTTGTAGTTAGTAGATCTGCAAAACCAGAAAAACTCAGCTGCAACGTATTAGTTTTTGAGAAAGCCTTGTACCTCTACAGCTGAAACAAAAAGACAGGATTTAGTTTAGTTTATTTCCATTTGCAAGTACTTTTGTCAAGCACAACGAGGGAGCTTCCCCTCCTAATTTGAAGAGCACTCATTGCGTAGTGTGCATAGCTGTCCGTACCAACTCTTACTCCAGAGGTGCTAGTTGTTACGCCAACATGATTCACAATTTTACACTCTCAAACACACTATACGCTAAGACCCAAAATAATGGCAGCCTATTTTGTTATAGGAAAACTAAAACATTACAAGCTACATAAACTTACAACAAACAGCGAAAGACTAATGTAGTTTCTTCTAGTTTAATCGTTCAAACAAACAGGCCAATTTAGAGACTAAGGCGTTCGGGACAAACAAACAACTCATGTCTTTTTCAAAGTAGCTGGAATCGACTCTATAGAGCGACAATACAATATAGCAGAGGTTTATTTTTTTTCCTGTTTGCAAGAATTGATCCCCATTTAGGAAATCTTCCACAATGCATTCAGAAAGGTTCATTTTCCTGCTCGACATCTTCCTCTGATCGATCAACAGTGCTATCTTCTCAAACCAGCGTCCCCCTTGCCGGTTGATCCTCTATCACTGCTCCTTCACACATATCAACCTTCTTCCAAAACGTTGATCTCTCTATCTACAGGCAAAAGCTTCAACCAAAACAATATTGAACGCTCAACTTACTCTCCACCAACATTTTCCTCTTGCTTGCTGCACTTAGAATGTTTTCTCACAACCCATCGATCTCAGGCAGAAAGACTCTCTTCCCTCGTTACTTTCTCTTTTTTCCCTGATGTCCCCCAACACAATTCAGGCTTCTCTTCTTTTTAATAACTGTTTCTTGTTCCTCTAGCCAAAAAATCAACCCTTACACACCAAAAATGGGGTTATGCCTCCTTGTGCTCAATCGCTATTTTCTTTTTCCTGAAGCATTTCTCCTCAACTCCAAGGCACGTGCTTCTCTCCTCTTTTCTTGCCGATAACCACCTTATTGATCCTTCCTTATTCTCTGCCAAGAACCGTTCACCTTACTGGCAGCAAGAACTCACACAAAGGTGTGAATCTTCCTCTAACTACCATTTTCTCCTATCTACTCGGAATATGCAAGCCAAAATTTTTGCACAAATACAAATCAAACTAAAGTTTGAAAGCTCCTGTGTCATAATCAGCTTCCTAGCTCCCACACAATTTGCTGCACTATCAATTACCACTTGAACCACATTTTCCACCCCTATTTCAAGAATAGCTTCCTCTAATATTTGAAAAATATACTCGGAAGTTTTCTTATGGTTCATGGTGTCAATCACTTTCAAGAACATGACACCATTAGGGCAAGCAACCAAAACATTAATCAATGGCCTTTGACATATATCTGACCATCCATCACTCAATATAGTGCAAAATATAGTGCAATATGTTGACTTCCAAGAGGCTTTGACATCAACTAATTTCTCAATCACTCTATCTTTTGACCTCTGCAAAAGAGTTGTCCTGAAAGCCTTTGAAGATGGGGGTGTCTACCCTTTGCCAAACTCTGCAACTTTCTGAATTGCATTACGAAAATGTGGATTTCTTGCAACATTGAATGGAATAGCACTCGAGTAAAACAAATCAGCTAATGCATCATCCGCTTGTTGTTTCTCTGCTGGTTTCCAAAAGCTATTCAATGTTCCACTCTCTTTTGATACATAACATATGTAGACTAGAAGAGGAAGACATAACATATGTGAATCTAGATACATCTTCTTCAATTCTTTGTTTCTTTTGTGCCTTCTTCATCTTTCCTACAATTGAAGTGGAATGCTCTTTCTCTAGAATAACTCTAAGTTCTCAAGACACATTTGGATATGCAGTAACACCACCTACACCCCTTGTAATACCAAGCAAGTGGTTCATAACCCTTGTTAAACTTCTAGTAAAAGTATGCGGGCATAGTTTACAACTGACGTTAACACCATCGTGGGTCATATGCTTCTATGCCTCAGAAGTTGATTTGTTCGGAGCCATTAAATGAAAATCTACATGTTTCAAAAGAAAAATGATATTTAGTATTTAAAAAATAAAACATTAACTAAATATTAAATTTTTATTTTGTTGGCGTTTAAATTAGCACCTCTGGAATGCTGATTGTAAACATTCAGCTATTTCAAATGTTTTGCAACACTTCTTCGTTATTTAAAGAGGAGAAGTCCCTCTCTGCTGGGAGCAATGCGTAGGGAAGGGAAATGTAAACGAAAGTTCCTATCTTTTTATGCTTCAGCGGCAGGATACAAGGGTGCACAAACACAATGTGCCGTAGCTAAGCTTTTTCTCTGGTTTCTGCAGATCTCAACTACGACTAATCTAGCTTTTATCTATCCAATACCTTCAAGGTAAACAGAGCATGAGGGTAAAGGAGCGGGAATGGGTTGGTTGGATCACTTGAATTCGTCGTCTCCTGAGAATATGACCGAGGCTCTGAACTCTCGGGTATACACCAAGATAAGGTTGGTACAAGCAAACACTCTATACGGTAAACTAGATCTGAGACCTGCCAAGGAGGAGGGACTCCTATCCGAGGTATGGGCTAGGAAATAGTTCACAAGAAACAACAATTTTACGATGCCTTGGCCAACGAGCTTGCTAAGGAGGAGGGACTCCTATCCGAAGTATAGCTTGGAAGACAACACATTAAACAACAACAAACGATAACTTGTCAATAACAAATGTCCAAGGAGGAGGGACTCCTATCCGAGGAGGGAAATGAAACAACGAGCTATTAAACACAAGACGTGGACACAACTCAAAAAGATTGACCAAAATGCAAGCGCCTTCTGATATTCTCCTTCAAAGCTTCATCAACGAATTACAAAGGTTGGGAAAGCAAAGGCACGAAATCATGCACAATTACAATCGACCAACAAACTCTCATCCAAGAGTGAACAAATATCAGCTTTCAAAGCTGTTGGCAACAATGGCGCAACAATTTTGCATAGCAAGTAAAAGTTAAACAAATAATGAGCCCAAGGCTCTTATTTATAGAACTCAAAGTGCGACAACCCCAAAATCTCCTTGAGTTAACAATGTGAGTTCTTGCAATCAATTACTTAAAGATTTATTCCCTAAAGAATAGCAGTTATTTGGGAAAACTACTTGATTAAGCGAAAGTCATCAAAAGAGTCCATGAAACTACTTCAGTTGACTAAAAGTAAACTAAAGGTAAACTTTAATGAAAGTATCCCTCCAAAATAGACATCCACATTTAGTGGAGATCTAAGATCCACAAATCATGGAAGTCAAATAGACATCCTTAATCAGTGGGATCTGACAATGCATGATTTAAGGAAAGTGGAGTTAAACTTGGAAAGAAGCATCAAGTTAACTTCAACTACATTTAATACCATCTTGAGTTGACTTGGAAAGAAGCATCAAGTCAAACTTAAGTCTCATAAATGCCACTTGGAGGGTGTATGGCGTCCTTTTTGGGTGCATTTATAATTCGCCATTAATCAGCAGTGTCTCTATCCATTGGTTGACTTCATCGGCCTCTGGGGAGTTAATGCTCTGTAGGATGATGACGTGGCGTCGTAGCATGATCTCACCCGTTGTGAGCTGATTTCCAAAGTCAATACACTGAGATGCTACCTCTTCAAACTTGGTTGATAAAGCTGCTACCTTAGCCAGCTTGCAACCATCTGGATCATCAAGAAAGGTACTGCAGATGACATCCCTGAACTGGTTCTGTACAGTAACCATCTCGACGTATTCTCCTCCCTCATGCTAATATTCCATGCAAGGGAAAGATATCACCAACATTCTTGCGAAGTTGATAATAGTGGCAACCACCCGTCTGTAATCAATCAACTCTACTGAATGAGCGTCATAGGCTTTCACCTTGTATAGTGTTCCTTCCAAACGAAAAGATGTTGCTTGTTTCCACGCCGAAACCTCGATTCCGAGTATACCAATTACCAGATACGCAATTGTGCTTTCGTCTTCAAGCCTCTTTTCTGCAATCCTTTGTTTTGATTGCTGGATCTCTGCACGAAGTCCATGTGCTCTATCCCGTAACTGATATAGGTTTGCCAGTATACATCTAACCTTGAGAACAAACTCTTCCACTTGATCTCTCAAGTGTTTGCCGAATGTTATCAATTGTGTTAGATGATTTTGTTCAGCGGGGAGATCTAGTAGTCCTGCTAGTAGGGCTAAGACGTTTGGTGTGCCATGTATCAAGCTGGTTATGTAAGACCTCAGTTTCTGATTTTCAACCTTTAAGGCTACTTTTTCTTTACCATCCTTAGCCATTCTTTCTTGTGCGCTCACCGAGGCTATTCCAAGAAGGTCTGCCTCCATCTGTCGTGTAGTCTTCCCGAGGTTAAGTTGAGACAAAGTGTAGTCTTCTACTTGGACCTCGTGTATGCTTTTCTCTATTGGTGGAGCGGCAGTCTCTATGATGATCTCACACTCTGCATTCCTTTCTATGTGAACTTGATTCTTCAACCTTTTCGCCGGCGTGTCTTGTGGGACGTGGTCGAATTCGGTAAATTCAAGTTCATAGGAGG
>VDFB02270397.1:0-49849 GCA_007258455.2 Sequoia sempervirens
CACAAGGAGGACCTAAACGAGTGCAAAAAATGTTAAAGGATCCTTTTTTTGACACTTTAGAGTACTATCACCACTAGAGGTCCCAACTACAACATACAATCATACCCCTGGAAAGGTGTATCTCAATAACGATGCAATGAAAAATTGGTGTAGGTTGCATAATAAAAACTAGCATTCAAAGCTAAATTACCAAGAATTTTAGATATTTGCAAGTATATTTCAAAAAGAAGTAAAAAATATAGAGTCTCAAGAAATAGCTAATCCCCCTTGATAGTAAATCACACATTCCTCTATTTATGATTATGTTATGGTTTTGAAAAATTACACTTGTTTAGCATAGGTTGTCATTAATGTCTGAGGTTGTTGTTAGTTGTTGTCAAAGGGTATCAAGGGTGTCAAATGTGAAGGTTGTCAAAGATGAAAGAGATTGTAGGAGTACTTGATTTTTCATTATATTTCCATTGACTTAAAGTTCTATGTATTAAGAAGTATTAATCATGAAGAAGTTGTTTCATCAATAAAATCCTATATCAAGTAACATACATCAAGTTTTGTTGAGATGTGACTGCCTTCTAATAATTGGTGTGTATTGTATGCTTATTATACATTGCAGATTATGTAGTTAGTATGAGTGTGGTGGTCTAGATGTCTGTGCAAGGATATATTTTGGGCATAGATATTTCTTTGGCATTACAAATGTGGTTGTAATTTCTTTAAAAAATGTAGTGTTTCTCTACGGTTTGGAAGGAGAGTATGTCTACACTTGTTTTATTAGTTTCCTAAGTTTTTGAAGTGTAATAATGTTTATCAACCTTTTCAAAGTTTAAGGTGTGTACACTAATGGCTAATAGTTTGTAAAATTCAAATCTCATATGTGGTGTTAGGATATGATCTGCTTAAGGTTCCTATGGTTGCGTATGACATCATTTTATTTTAGTGGAAATAATTTTATGTTAGGACCATTGTGTTACACATTTCATGTAATTTGAATTTAGGTCCACCTTATGCCATCCTTTCTCTTTACGAATCCATGGTTGACATGGAAGAGTGTTAATGTAATGTAATGTATTATATTTCAAATGTTCAGATGCATTGTAAGTGTGTGCTACATTAGTTGTATTAGTTGTAGATGAGTGAGGTGATTTTGCATACAAAACTATGAAGAAAAGAGAGAGAACCAGTATTAGAAGATCATTCTCAATAAGAGTGTCAACATTGACTCTGATACATATCAAAGTTATATTTTAGATCCATAAGCATTATCATTGTATTCCAATAAGATTGGTGTTCTACCTGTTGTATTGTTCCATCAGGGGATTGATGTCTCCAGAAGGTTGGTTCCTACTAGCACATTAGGGGATTATTTCCCTCGGTTGGTCAGTACTTACTTTATTGTTTAAAATTCAATTGTACATTTTTGTATTGTGAGGCTTGATTTGGATAGTGCAAATTTTCTCATCATGCCTTTTCCCATCTTGGGTTTCCACATACATCTCGTGCTCAATGTGATTTATGTTGTTATGTTTTGTTTATTTATGCTTCAGTTGCTTACGTGGAGTTTTTTTGCGAAGAATCATATAATTTTAGAAAAATTTAAATAATTTTAAAATAGTTTAGATCTACTAAATCACCCCCCTCTTAGTAGAATGTATTCCCTTCAATTTTTATTAGAGACGAGTTCCTTTGAAGAATTCCTAACAGCTTAAAGTAGGTCTGAGATGACACATGAAAGTTTTTCTGGAAATAAATCACCAATATTTGATGGATTTAATTTTGCATTTTTGAAAGTTAGGATGGAGTCCTATTCAAGATGGCTTTCAGAATGGGCATTTGAATTTCATTAGTAGAAGGATATGAGCCTCCTAAAAACCCTCCTAGGTATTAGGTCAGAAAGAGGGCTTGTGAACTCAATGCTAAGGAAATGAATGTTATTTTATGTCGATTAACTAATTCTAAATTTGTGAAAGTGATGTAATGCAAAACAATAAACAATATATGGGATAAATTGTAGATAATATATGAAGGTGATGAGAAAGTAAAAGAGGAAAAGTTGCAAACTTATATAGCTTAGTTTAAATGTTTGAAGATGAGAGAAGGTGAGAATATTGTTGCATTCATGATCTAGGATGATGAAGTTATAAACTCCCTCTAAGGTCTTGGTGAGAAATTAGAAGAAAATAGTGTTGTGAAAAAGGTATTCAGATCTATTCCTAGAAGGTTTGAATATAAAGTCTTTGCTATTGAAGAAACTAAGGATTTGAATGTTTTATAGTTGACTAAATTGCATGGAATTCTAACTACATTTGAGATGAGATTTATTTTAGGGTTTCTATGAAGCAGGTTGATCAAGATTATGATATTGGATCATATATATAAGAAGTAAATTTTTTTAGAAATCCACAAAGAGGTTTTGGTAAGTATAAAGGTAAGCTAACTTTCAATTGTTTCAATTATGGTGAAGTAGGAAATCTTATGGCTAAGTGTCCCTATAAGAATACTAAGAATGTTGAGAAAAATAATGGAAAGAAATTATTTTAGAGAAAGTTTAAAGGTTAAAGGAAACATAAGAATTTATACACTAATGAGGAAGATGATTAATTTAGTGAAGAAGAAGATGAATCTAGAGATGAAAAGTAAAAGGTTGTATTCATGGATTTTGAGCCTATTGAAGGAGATGCAAAAATGGGTTCCAAAAACAATGAAGAAGAGGTAGATCTTATGGAATAATTGATGTGTGCTAGGAAGGAAATCACAAGATTGAAGAACAAAATTGTAGAAGAAGTGAGAGCTAAAGAAAAGGTATCTAAGGATTTGAAGAATGTATAAAGTATGATTGTTTCTCTAAAGATCTAGGTTGAAGAAGCAAAAAGAGTTGAAGAAGTTATGATAAAAAATTGCTATGAAGAGATAAACTATGAAAAACTTGAAATATAAATTGTGATAGTAAAAAAATAGCTTGAGAAAGTGAGCCAACAACTACATATGAAGTTTGGTAAAAGTAATGAAACCCTAGATCAGATTTTGGGAAGTCAAAAAGCTCTACATGTAAAAATCGAAATAGGTTTTGATGATCAGAAGAAGGTAATAGAATAGTCCGAGAAGACTACTAAGGTAAGTCCAAAAGTGACAGGCTCTACAAGTTCAAAGTCTAAAATAACCATGGTGAGTGATGGAAGCATGACACATAATGATGGATTTATTTAAGTGTAGAATAAAAGAAGAACTGGAAGATAGGGATACAACACTATGTTAAATTTTCCTTTCTCTTGTTATTGTTTCAATTGCAATACTTTTTATCATAAAGTTGTGGACATTACAAGAGCTCTAGTAAGAAGAAATAAATTTGTTTGTAACAATGCATTTGCACCTCTGTACAATTTTAATATCATTTATTTCAAGTGTAACAACTTTAGAAACATTGTAAGGAAATGCAAAAGCAATTTTTTGAGCCCACTATGAGAAAGAGGAAGAAATCTATCATAAAGCAGAAGTTTTGAATAAAAAAATTCTGGAATGAAGTTCCTAAAGAGAAGAAGTTAGAAAATTCAATGATTTCTCAAATTGAACATGTTCAGAAGGAGAAGAATAAGTGGATGATAGACAATGGTTGCTCTAGCCACATTATTGGAGATAAAAGTACATGAAATTTTCAAGAAATTTGCAGGTGGTTGTATGATCCTTAGAAATAATTCAATTTCCAAAATCTTTAGTAAGGGTACTTTAAGTCTTGATGGTGGTAGAACAAAGACACATTATGTTTTGTGTGTTAAAGGTTTAAAGAAAAATCTATTAAGTGTCAGTCAAATGTGTGAAAAAGGATATAAGCTATCTTTTAGTGATGAAGGTTGTGAAATAATGTAATCAAGTACTCATGAACTAATTATAGAAGGGAGCAGGATAGACAATTCCCTTTATCATCTCAATGAGTTGAATGGATAGGGTTGTCTCACTACATAGAAGGATGAAAGTTGCTTTGGAACAAAAGGTTAGGACATATGAACTTTGATGATATTGTGAAGATTAGCTCAAGCGGCCTAGTCTAGGATATTCCAAATATTGAGAAACATCAATCAACCAACTACAAGCCATGTCATGAAGGGAAGCAAACAAGGAGAAAATATCTCGCTAAGGATTCTTCCACATCAAAACCTTGAGATACGGTTCATAAAAAATCTATGCAGACCCATGAGGACTAAAAGTATACAACAAGACATGTATTTCATGATGATCATTGATGATTACACTAGAATGAAGTGGATAACATTTTTGAAAGAGAAGTCAAAATATTTTGAAAAGTTTAATGCATTCAATGAATTAGTAGAAAATGAAACCAAAAGGATAATCAAGGTTCTGAGATTAGCTAGAGGTGGAGAATTCACTACTAATGAGTATGATAGATTCTGTGAAGAGCATGGGATCCAGAGGCATTTTTCATCCCTTAGAACTCTATAGAAAAATGAAGTTACGTAAAGAAATAATTGGTGTGTATAGGAGATGGAGAGAACTATGTTATGTTAAATAAATTTACTGAATATATATATAGGAGACAAGCTAAACAAACTGTTGTGTACACTCTGAATAGAGTTCATATCATGTGCAAGAATGACAAGACACCATATGAGATATGGAGAGGAAGACCGACATTAGTTAGACACCTTAGAATATTTGTAAGTAACTGCTACATTAAGAGAGATGAAGAAAATTTAGGTAAGTTTAATTTTATATTAGATGAAGGAGTTTTCTTGGTTATTCTTTAATAAGTAAAACTTATATATGTTATAAGAAAATATTGAAGAGGATAGTATAAAGTGAAAATGTGAGAGTTGATGAAAATATTCAGTCTACTAATTTTATAGAAGAAGAAGGCGATGAAAAACCAATCACAATAGTATTGAATATTGAGAATTTGTCACAAAGATTGCAACAAAGTATGTTCAGAGAAATCATTCTAAAGATCACTTCATAGGAGATAAAGATAATCGGGTTCAGACCTAGAGGCGACTTGAGAGAGTAAGTGAGAAAGTACACTTTTCTTTATTTTCAAAGATAGAGCCTAAGTCATATAAATAAGAAAGAAAAGAGAAAGGATGGAGAGAAGCTATGGAGGAAGAACCAAATCAAATCATGAAGAATGGAGCTTACAAAATTTTACCAAGACCTAAAGTTAAGAATCTGATTGGAACCAAGTGGGTATTTAGAAATAGGCTAAATAAATAAGGTGAAGTGATTTGGAATAAGGCAAGACTTGTGTGTAAAGGTTATGCTCAGGTTGAAGGAATAGGATTTAAATAGACATTTTCTCTAGTGGAAATTCTAGAGGCAATCATAATTTTCTTAGCTCTTTCATCATTCAAGAACTTCAATGTATATCAGATAGATGTGAAGTCATCATTCTTGAATGGACAACTAGAAGAAGAGGTATATATTGAGCAACTGAAAGGATTTCAATATTCTAACAATTTGGATTATGTTTGTAGATTGAAGAAGGCTTTGTATGGACTCAAGAAAGCTCCCAAATCTTGGTATTCAAGGTTGGATGGATACTTGTAGCAGTAAGGATTTGAGAGAGGAAGTGTAGATAGTAATCTATACATAAAATTAGAAGGAGATAAAATGTTGATAGTTGTGGTCTATGTGGATGACATCATTTTTGGAGGTAGCAATGAATACATGTGTAAGGAATTTCAAAAGGCAATGCAAAATTGAATTTTATATGTCTATGTTAAGATAATTACCTTTCATTCCTGGGTTGCAGATTGTACAATCAAAAAAAGGGATTGTCATATCACAATATAAGTATATTAAGGAGATTCTAATTAAGTTCAATATGGAAGACTAAAATTTGGTTGGAAGGCCTATGGATACTAGATGCAAGTAAAGATGATGAATATGCTCGGGTAGATCAAAATTTGTATAGGTCCATGATTAACAGTTTTCTATATATGAAAATATCCAAACTGGATATTCTATAGGAAGTTGGAATGGTTGCTAGATTTTAGGAAACACCTAAAGAGACTCATGTAAAACTAGTGAAGAGGATATTATTATATTTGAAGGCTACTAAAAAATTTGGACAATGGTATCCAAAGAGTGAAAATTTCACTCTGACTGCATACATAGATGTAGATTGGGTAGGATGTGCTGATGACCAAAAGAGAACAACTGGTGGAGAATTCTTTCTTAGTGATAGTTTAGTGTCTTATTTGAGAAAGAAACATGATCAATTTCTCTATCTACAACATAATCAAAATACATTATTGCAACATCATGTTGCACTCAAGTGCTTTGGATGAAGTGAAAATTGAAGGAAATGAAGATTGAACTGAACAAGCCTATCACTATTCTTTGTGTTAACACCAATGCCATAAGTAGTTGAAAGAATCCAATGATGCAATCAAGGAAAAAACACATTGCAATAAAGTATCATTTCTTGAGAGATAAGGTTGTATAGAAGGAGGTAAGATTGGAATATGTTGATACAAAGGAGCAAACAACTTATATATTCACAAAGTGACTTCCTAAGGAGACATTTGAGTTTCTTTGGTATAAGTTAGGATTTTTGTATCCCTCCTCTTGAATCAAGAGGAAGAACATGTTGAGGTTGAGCTTGGTCTCCCTACCATAAGAAGGCTTTGTGGTCTTGCATAATATTTTTAGAGGCTATAAAGAATTGACTTAGGGGGAGTCTATTTGGGAAACAAGTTTTTCAATTGTGATGTGTACCAAAAAATGAAGGGAGGAGAAGGATGTGTTTGCAAAAGCTAATATCAGTGTGGAAAAGTGGTTCCTCCTCACAGCGGGAGAAAGTGTTAACCCTTTACCATTGATGTTAAAGGGAGAGAAAATGAGCTAAAAATGTTAAGTTTCTTAGAATGTTGAATTAAGGAGAAAGTGAGCTAGAAATTTTGAATTTCTCAAAAAGAATAATTATCTTAGAAAGCTATATATTCCATAGGTGAGAGAGTGAAGAAAATGCTACAATGAAAAAATATTTCTATAACGTTGGTTTGGTGGCCCAATAGTTCAACAATTCTTTCGGTGGCCCAATATTTTGATGTTACCATAAATGACAAAGGGGGAGATTGTTGAACATAGATTGTCATTGATGTCAAAGGTTGTTGCATGTTATTGTTAAAGGGTGTCAAGGCTATCAAATGTGAAGGTTGTCAAAGATGAAAGAGAATGTAGGAGTACTTGAATTATCATTATATTCCCCTTGAATTAAAGTGCTATGTATTTACAACCATTAATCATGAAGAAGTTGTCTCATCAATTAGATCCTATATCAAGTAACATACATCAAGTTTTATTGAGATGTGACTACCTCTCAATAGTTGGTGTGTATTGTATGCTTATTATACCATCTAGAGTATGCAAATAGTATGAGTATTGTGTTCTAAAAGTCTGCACAACAATATATTTTGGGAAATGAGATTTCTATAGCATTACAAAAGTGGTTGGAATTTCTTTTAAAAATGTAGTGTTGCTCTACAATTTGGAAGGAGAGTATTTATACACTTGTTTTATCAGTTTCTCAAGTTATTGAAGGATATGTTAACTATGCAAGATGTTTGAAGTGTCAGAAGGTTTGTCAACCTATTTGAATTTCAAGGCTTGTGCAGTAACGACTAGTAGTATGAAAAATTCCAATCTTGTGTGTGGTGTTAGGATAGGACCTACTTACTTGGTTCTTGTGGTAGTGTAGGACATCATGTTCTTTTTGTGGAAAGAATTTTATATTTGGACCATTGTGTTACACATTTCATGTAATTTTAATTAAGGTTCAACTTATGTCATCCTTGCTTTTGTGGATCCCTAACCAACATGGAAGAGTGCTAATGTAATGTCATGTATATATTTCAAATGCTCAGATCAATTGTAATTGTGTGTTACATCAATTTTATTGGCTATAATGGAGTGAGGTGATTTTGAGTATAGAAGCATGAAAAAAAGAGAGAATTCCAGTATCAAAAGATCATTCTTAGTAAGGAAGAGTGTCAACATTGACTCTAACACAAATCAGAGTCATATTTCAAATCCAAAAGAATTTTCATTGTATTCTGGTAGGATTGGTGTCTCTGGTAGGTTGTTACCTACTAGAAAATTAGGGAATTTTTGTCTTTGGTAGGTTGGTGCCCACTTCAATGTAAAATTTACTTGTACATTTCTGCATTGTGAGGCTAGATTTGGAAAATAGATCCAAGTAGACTATAACACATCATAAATGTTTTGAAGACCCTAAAAAGAACCTTTTCTAGCCCAATGAACCACTACCCATAACCCTCAAATTTATACTCAACTTTCAAGTCCAGGTCTCTATATCACTTTTCTAGATCTATGTTTATTCCACCAATTTTTCATTTGCATCTATGTGATAAATTACATTTTCAGATCTAGGGTTTATGTCAAATAGGCTAATTAAAACACGCATCAAATTTTACCTCTTTGCAGCTCAAAGTAACCAAACCCTAGGAGATGAGATCTCCCTTGTGGTAGTTATCCAATCATAAAACCTTAGTTGGTTTGTTTTCAAATATAGAGTTAAGAAAAAAAGTTGATCCTAGTTAATCTACTTTTTAGATATAGGATCCTTTTTTCTACTTTACAATTAAACACATATTTAACCAATCCAAACTCCCATAAAATGCACTTGTCATACCAAGTTCATACAAGTCCTACTCAAAGGCATTGGTCAAGCTTCTATTCTCCAATTTTAAGTTTACCCATAGTACATTAGAGCATGGGGAAATCCAATTATTTTTCATAAAAGTCAAATTTAAATTACCCATGTACCCCCAAGATATGGGTCAAGCTAAAACTTACCTTTTTGGAGATCCTACCGAGGTACTTGCTGTTGTCCCATCCAATTCTACCCCTCCACTAACTCACATGTCAAAAATCAACCCTTTATTCCCTTATAATCTTGGAGGCACCATCCTTAATCAATCCCTTTGTTCCATTTGTCAAGCTCTCCATGATCTATAATGAAGACTGGATTTTTGTACCTGCAAATTAATTCTCAAAAGGAAAAGCTCATGTTTTGATCTAACTCAAGAAAATATATAATTGAAACAAAGACTAATAATTTTAGGAAGAGTATCAATTATTTATTCCATATATCAAAATACATGATAAAATAATATATCATTTAGTTCCCTCAAAATTCAATATAACATAGTAATATATATAATCTTAACTCCAAATTTGTAACCCCTATTCTATTTATTCCCTTCACTTTTTTTTTCTCAATTTTAACTCACTCCTCCTTTATTTTATTCCCTTAGACTTGTTCCTAAAAACCTAAAAACTACCTCCTAAGATTACTCAATTAATAGTTAGTGAAAGACAATTGTCAATAGATAACAACAAAAGAAGTAACTATAAAACAAAAGCCTAAAAATAACAATAGTCCTAGAAAGACTAAAATTCTCCCCAAATAATTGAACATGGGAAGGAACTATAAATGCTCAGCATCATCCTCCCCTTCTCTAAAAAATTATGATCCCTTGGTTATTTTGGTTTTGATTCATAATATTGGGCAGCTTGACTATATTTAAGCAAATGAACTTTTGTGACCCTAGAGTTGTACAAATCTCATAAGCCTTTCAATTTAATATTGTGGCATAAAAAAATGCCCCCCTTCACTTTTTCACACTTTTTTGGGCCATCTTGCTAAAATTGGGCTTCTTTATGGCTTATTTGGTCCTATTTTGTTTCCACAAGCCTAATTTAATGCATTTTTCTGAGTATAATCCAGAAATTTATTAAATGACTAATAATAATTCATGTTTTTGGGTTGTGTTCTAGATCTAGTGATATGGGACTCATATGCCACCTTCGGTGTATGGGTCTCACCTAGGTTTTGGGGCTTGATCCTGAATGTTGCATTGAACTTAACATTTCTTGAAATTTATGTCCCACTTTAGCTTGGAACTATTTATAATTCAATTCTTGGCAGGATTTTATTCTCCTAGATCTGATGTTGGCTTGTAGTGTTGTAATTTTGGGAAATTTGGCATAAATAAGTATAAATATAAGGTTATTTCATATATTTTCTCCTAACAAGATCTAGCAAGTGTACAAGTCATCAATTTATCATAAGAGCACTTTCAAGAGATTTTAAAAGAGAATTCAAGAGCTAATTATCAAGAATTTGGAGCAGCATTCATGATTCAAGCATCATGTCAAAGTCATCACACATCATGTGTGTTTTTGAGCTAACATTTGTGATGTAGTTTTTCATGATTCAAGTGAGCATTCAAAGACATTATTTCATATCAAGATCAAGAGTCAAGATCCACATCCATTGGAGCCATCTCACACAAGATTACAACATTTTTTTCAAGGGTTTGGTGAGTTATGACATTGCATATTTTTCATTCAACATTCCTTCATTCTATTTTATTTCTTTTCAAGGTTGGATTACCAAAATGGGGTTTGACCAAAGAAAACCCCTATCCACTAAAAAATCAACATTTCTCCATCTTCATGTGTGATTAAAGATTTAGGTGTTTTGAGACTTGAAGATCCTTTGAAGACAAAGTTACAGGATTGAAAAAAATTGTAAAAGTTGTCATCTTCACAAGAACTCACCTATAGGCCAGAATTTAGACTTTCAAGCTTGGAGATTGGATAAGAAAAAAGATATAGAAGATCACTTGAGGCTATAGAAGTTTGAGTCAAACCCCAATGCTGGGACTAAATCGCCACCTTGGGCGTATGAGTCCTAGTATACCTCTTTTCACCAATTTTCTATAGATCATGGTTTGCCAGTAGCATATTCCAGATTTAGCCCAGAAACCCTAACTGGGACGAAAGCGCCTAGTCTAGGCTATGAGCCCTAGTACACATCAAAATTCAAAATTTTAGAGTTGCTGACCTTGTTTTGGAAATCTCCAATTTTCCAGGTGCTTCTTTGTCTATCCTTAGTTTATTACTCTGATTTTAAGTTCCATTGTCTATGTCATACAGTTATATTTACATATTGCTTTCATTTCTTTCTTTCTAAGCATTTGCTTAGTGGTGAACCCCATTTTTAATCACACCTAAGGAAACCCTCTCATATATACCCTTCCCTCAACTGAGTTACTTAGTTGAGGGATTTTCATTTCCTACTAAACTAAGAGTGAAATAGGTTCCCTAATTGTTCCATCTCCTAAAAGGTGGAATCCTATTTCTTTGTGTTCATTTTGGTGAACCCGACCTTTGAACACTTTCATTTTTTATTTAAAGAACATTATAGTCCTAGATCTAGGTTAACTTTGCATAAGATCGTGCATTAGTTAAATTGCATTTATAAGGAAGATAAGGTAGCGAAACAACTTCCTACACTAATCTTGAGAGGATAAAAATGCAAAACTTTATAGTTCTTTAACAGTTACAAAACTTAAACAAAAATAAACACAAATATCATGCATACCACAACACAATGATTTACATGGGGAAAAACCTTTCAAGAGAAAAACCCCGCACTCCAAAAGCTGCCCAATATTTATTCAAAAATCAAAAGATTACAATATACTTGCAGAGCAAGCTTCTCATAGGAGTATCACCACCAAAGATCAAGAGACAACACATGACCACTATCAAACTCTCAGAAAAAACATGCACTACATACATCCTAGCTTCTTATAACAAGATTTTGGAACCTTCTAGAATTAGGGTTTTACAAGGTCATTTTTCATTTGATGTGTTAACGAAAAACCTTGATATGTCAGTAGAAAAAATCCTTGATGTGTCAGCACAAAAAATCCTTGATGTGTCACCACAAAAAATCCTTGATGTGTTAGCAAGAATTTTTTTTATGTGTTAGCGGGAAAACCTTGACATGTCAACAAAAATTTTTTCAAGGCGATGCCTTGAACCCCATATCTTGTTACAAGTGTACAATATTTACATAATCAGTCACCACATACCAACATACAACCTATCAACAATAAACCCTATACAATTGCAAGGTTGAGATACATTTTCCCAACAAATCTCCCATTTGTTGAACACCTTGCAAGATCAACATTAGAGTGTAACCATCATCTCTTTAATTGCTAGGGGCCAAAAGGCCCATAGTCTCTGAACACCATCTGAACTTCTCTATGCTCATAGGATTAGTTAAAGAATCAATAACATTAATCAAAGTCTCTACCTTAACTAGCTTCACCCTACCATCTTCAACCATATCTCTAACAAAATGATATTGTACATCAATGTGCTTGGTCCTAGCATGAAATGTCAGTTTCTTGGCTAGACATATTACACTTTGACTATCACAATAAATTTTCACTGCACCTTGTTTTATTGCAATATCAGAACACAGTCTCTTAATACAAATGGATTCTTTACAAGCATGATTAGCTTCCATATACTCTTCTTTAGTAGTGTACAAAGCAACCATAGCCTATCAATTACTCATCCAACTAATTGCACCACCAAATAAAGTAAAAACATAAGCAATGGTGTATTTTCTGCTATCAACATCACCTACCTAGACTCAATCCACATAACCATGAATATCAAGGGAAATCTCATCTTCAGTCATATTACTATGATAACATAAGGAATAATCTGAGGTGCTAGACAAATATCTGAAGACTCTTTTAACTACATCCCAATGAACTTTACTAGGATTAGACATATATCTAGAAATAACTCCCACTACTTAAGCAATGTTTTGTCTAATACAAACCATATCATACGTCAAACTTCCAACAACTCAATGGTAAGGCACTCTGCTCGTGTCTTTCATCTCTAATGGAGATGTTGGACAATCTGAAACATATAACATTGTTCCAACTGAAACAGGAACAGACAATGGTCTACAATCTTGCATATCAAACCTTTATAAAATTGAGTTGACATTCTTTCTTTGGCCAAGCCATAGATTTCTATTCACTCTATCTCTTTTAATTTTCATCCCAAGAATATGTTTAGCTGCACCAAGATATTTCATTTCAAATTTAGTAGCAAGTTGAGATTTTAGTTTTGAAATCATACCTTTCCCTTGATCAATAAATAACACACCATCAACATATAATGCAATAAAAATGAAATGCTCACCATCAATTTTATAATAAATACGATGATCTGATTTAGAATGCTCAAATCGAAAACTCAACACATATGTATCAAATTTTTGGTACCACATCCTAGGACTCTGTTTTAAGCCATACAAATATTTATTCAATTTTCAAACCAACTTACTTTTACCTTTCACCACGTAGTGCTCTACTATGCCATATAAATATCTTCCTCCAAATCACCATGAACAAAAGAAGTTTTCACACCCATTTTCTCAACCTCTAAATCATAAGCAGTAGCAATAGAAAGAAAAAATCTAATGGATGTCATTTTTGCAATAGGAGAAAACATCTCACCATAATCAACACCCTCAAATTGAGAGTAACCCTTTGTAACAAAACTTGCTTTGTACTTCTCAATACATCCATCTAAACCAATCTTTTTCTAAACACCCATTTACAACCAACAGGTTTTCATTCTTCAGGAAATGGTGTGAGATCCCATCTATCATTCTTTTACAAAGATGTCATGTCTTCATCCATAGTAATCTTCCAGGATTCTGCATCATTCATACCTAGTGCCTCTTCTACAGATCCAAGTTCATCCATGTTAGTATTCAAAGAAAAAATAAATCTCCAATCAGTAGGTGAATACTTTTTAGGTGGTTTTCTATGCTAAACAACTTCCTACACTAATCTTGAGAAGAGAAAAATGCAAAACTTTATAGATATTTAATAGTTACAAAACTTAAACAAAAATATCATGCATACCTTAACACAATGATTTACATGGGTAAAACCCTTCTAGGAGAAAATCCCCACACTAATAAATCCACGCAATACATTATTCAAAAATTAGAAGATTACAATATACTTGTAGAGAAAGCTTCTCAGAGAATTATCACCACCAAAGATCAACAAACAACACGACTGTTATTAGACTCTAATAATACACACACATCTACATACATCCCAGTCATTTATATAAATATTTTTGGAACCTTCTAGAATTAGGGTTTTATAAGGTCATTTTTTATTTGACGTGTTAACAAAAAAACTTGACATGTTAGCAGAAAAAAACCTTGACGTGTTAGCAGGAGAAAACCTTGATGTATCAGTGGGAAAACCTTGATGTGTTAGTGAAATTTTTTTTTGGGTGATGCCCCGAACCCTATATCTTGTTACAAGTGTATAATATTTGCATGATCAGCACCACATACTAACATACAACCTATCAACAATAAACAATATATAATTGCAAAGTTGAGACACATTTTCCCAACAACATTTAGGGCTTCTAAATCTTGCATTAGTGGAAAAGTGTATATAGGTTACATTTTTGCATCTTGCATCATTAAATTTCATTTGAAATTTTTCATTTCAAATATTCAAGTCAACATACAAGCTAGAAACTTTAACATTCACTCAAAATTTGTTGAAGTTAGTGTCAAAACCCTAATCTAGGACTCATTCATCCATTTGGGTGATTTAGTCCCAATACAAGTTGTTTTAACCTAATTTCTAGGAATTTTGTGTCATGTTTTTTTTACTATTTGAACCTTCTAAAAAACCTAATTGGGACTCATTCACTCCTCTAGGTGATTTAGTCTCATATCGGGCTTGAATTTGCATTTTATAGCATTAAAAACATCATTTTTATGCTTCTGCTTGTTGTTGTTAGATTTTTGTTTTAGATTACCAAATTTCTATTTCATTTATTTCATTGGATATAACTTAATTTGATTTCATTTCAAGTACATTTGTAAACATAAGAATTATAATTAAAGCATATCATTTATCTTGTGTTCATTGCATTTATCTTGCATTCATTGATTGTCATTTGCATAAGCTTTACAACTTGGTGTTTGATTGCTAATACTATAGTGACATGTAGTTTGAGACTCATGCCATCTTGTGATAACACATTTTTCATGGATCTTGGATTATCTAGCTCTTTCACTCATAGTGTTGACACTAGTTCACTAGGTATGGACCATACCCTGAATAACTCTTTACCTTAAAGTAGTATGAAAAATGTTGAAACAATGGTTGCTAGTGTCCCTCAAGAAAACATAATCCAAATCCATGAAGAATTAGAAAAACTAGAACACTAAGTGAGTATTGAAAACATTTCCAACATTTTTATTCCTACCATAGATAATATACACCGAATGATTGAAAGTAAACAAGGAATACAACTTATGTGTATCTTAGCTCATATTTTTTGAAAACATCTTACCTCAACCACTAGTTGTGCTCAAACTTCGAACAATATTCAAATTCAAGGAGGAACCCAAATTCCTCCTACAACCATTTCCTCTATTCCCACCTATACCAACCCTCAAGTTACCACAATGATGCAACCTACTAGTAATGTTATTCCTACCTTGGGTATTTCCACTAGCAATCCTTGTACCTTTGTGGCATCTCACATCATATCTCCTATCAATTTACCTCCCATAAGTATTCCATTCACTTCCCCCTCAAACACATATACACCTCCACCATATTCACCTCCATCCCAAAATAAAACCAATGACGCCATCCTTAACCAACTCTTGCAAAATGTTTCATCCCTTCAATGAAAAATTTCCACCATAAACCAAAATCAAAATGGCTAGATCCTTCATACTATGTCAAAAGCAATCCCTTATCCTTGGAGATATTAAGAACACTGATACCACAAGGTATAGAGATTCCTAGGCTTGAGAAATATGGAGGGAAAGGAGATACTTCTAACCATGTTTCCGCTTATAATTCCTTATGCAATTACTTCATCCTTGAGGATAAGCTCTTGGATAATATTTTCCTTAGGTCCTTGAAAGATACCGCTCTAGAATGGTTTTCATCATTACTAAATATCTCAATTTGTTGATTCAATGAACTTGTGAGGCCTTTATCAACAATTTCCAAGTGCACATGACTCCTAAGATGACCTTAGCTGATTTGATGAGATGTAAACAAAAGGATGATGAAAAGGTTACTTATTTTATTTCACACTACCAAATGCTTTATTCTGAAATTGACATAAATATTCTCGATCCTCACCTTCAATGGATGTTCATTGAGAACTTACAAACTAATATGCAAGATAAGCTTGGCATGATGAATTTTCCTTTGTACACTTGTGTACTACCCTTCATGATTATAAAAAATTAGTTAGTAGTTGTGAAATAAAACCCACCTCTAGCCATCCTAAAAAGTCTAGATCCACAAATCAAAAAAATTATTGACCTTTTAGGAAATAGAATAAATAATTCCTTAAACTAAATCCCCCTCAACCAACTCAATATTTTGATACCCAAGTGGCTACTATAAAGAAGAAAAATCCTTTTACATTTGGGGATTCAACTACACAATTTACTCCCTTACCTGATATCCTCCATAACACCATGTAAAATTATAGAGAAGAACTTGATTTCCTTACTTCCTGTTAGAACTCCTAATCCTACTAAGCCCTTTACCTCCAAACTTTAGATCGAATTCCTATTGTCATTTCCATCGAAAAAATGGAGATGGTACAAAGCGTTGTAAGCATCTTAAATATCTTGTGCAAGACCTCATTGGTTCTAATCGTATTCAAATTGGAGGTGTTAATGATCAAGGAAATAATTTTGTTGCCCCTCCCAACTAAAGCTTGCAAATATTTACCAATCTTATGCCAAATCATAATATTTCATTTGTCAAGGCTAGTGAAATTAAGAAGAATGATGTGATGAATGTTGACATGGATGATGACAACATGGATCCTAATGGAGAAATTTCTATGGCTAGTATGGTTGGATTGATCAAAATTTTACCTCGTAAGGGCCAAACTAAAATGCCTCTTGACATTGCTTTCTCCTCAAAAGATATAATTAGAAATGCACCTGATGGTGCTCTTTACATAGTCGGTCAAATCAATGACAAGCCCACTAATGGGATATTAATTGATCCTTTCTGTGGAGAGAATGTGATCACTGAAGAATTCTTAATTGTGCATGAACTCTATCAAGATACATATGATAAATTGAAAGCATGAATAAAAATGCATAATGGTTTTTCTCTCCCTACGATGGGTTCAATCACCCTTCCTTTAAAATTTGGACTGAAACAATTAGATATCTCATTCTCCATCATCCCAACGTTGGTTCAATTCCATGTGAAGCTTGATTATTCATGGCTATGCTCCATGGAAGTTGTCCTGTCAATCATGTATAAATGTTTAAAGTTTCCCCTTGACAATGAGATCTTTATTGTACACCATAACGAATTTAATCCTGTGTCTTCCCATGGGAATTTCTTGGATTTTTTTGTCCCAAACCTATTGAACCTATTAAAACTCATGAGGAATTCTTTTTCAAATCCTATCAAAATTTTAAGGTAAAACACATAGCAGAGCTATCCCTTTGAAACATGCATCAACCCATGATTGAGTCTCCTATCCTTGACAAAACCATGATTGAACCAAAAGACCTTCCAAGTAACCAAGACCAACCCAAGATAGATCCTTTCCCTATCTCCTACAAACAATCAAGAGACAACAAAAACAATCCTATCATCCCTCCTAAAATAAAACAAGTTTATAAAGCTAAAGAGAAAGAAGTTGAACAACCTCCCATGGTTCCTTATGTTCCTTCCATTAGGGAAGAAAAGAAACCTATGGTTGATAAACCTGCTCCTACATGAACACAACCTGAAAATCGTACCAAAAGAAATAGAAATGCTAGAGAGTGTAGGAGTAGACATCATGCTATTCCCAAAGGTTAAACAAAGAAAACAACAAAGAAAATCAACATCCAAAATTAAGTGAAGCAATACACAATGATTCTCCCTCTTCGTCACAACAAATAGATCCTATATCACAACCACAATGTAAGGATTAGAACCTTCTTTGGATACTATAATTCAACCTCCCATTGTGATTAATTTGAACGATGATGATGAGATTGCTAAAATTGATGAAGAAGTGCATAATGAATTGAATTCATTATTTTCCTCTTCTATGAGCTTAAATGATAATTCTCCTAAGAAGAGTGTTGAACTTGGTGATGCTCCTAGTACTGCACTCACTTTTTTCCCTTTGGCTAGTTGTCTAGATTTTGTATACGATGAACAAGATTAGGATGTAGAAGACCTGCTATACATTGAATCGCATGTGCCTTACTACTCTTGTGTTTGTTTTCTTTTTCATGTTATGTGTGTGATTGCATGTGTGTAATGTGATCCCCCCGTACTATTTTGTTTGATGTATCTTTCTCTTTGTTCATTCCTCTATATGTTCCTATATTTTTCATAAATATGTGATCTTTTTCATTTGTCTTAATTTTTCCTTTTGGAGATGATGCAAGGCGTTGAGGCATTTAGGTCTCTTCCATGTTGACCTAAAATATTTTATTTTATCTTTTCTTTGTCTTGCATTTTCATTTTTTGGGATGACACAAGGCATTGAGACATTTAGGTCTCTTCCATATTGACCCAAAATATTCTCTTTATTTTTTCTCTCTTTGTGTCATTCTTCCTATTCCATGAGTATTTGGGGAATGATGAGAATTTCGAGCTGTATAAAAACATCGTAGCAAAGACATACTGACCCCAAATCCATTGATCCCTTATGTGTGATTTTGGGATTCATTGTGGGGGAAACCCCTTTTCATGACATAGCTTTATTTGGAAATATATGACTTAGCATAGGGATTTCCAAATAAGCTCTCATTTCTTTTTAGCATTTATCATTTTATACTTTAAAGCAATTTCTCATAGCATGGTGTTTAGAAATTTCTTTAAAGTGGGGGCATACATTAGAATTATTCTTTTTCAACTTATATTTCATTGTGTGGTCTTCTTACTTCATTTGATGCATCTTCCTCTTTTTGGTGACATTAGGCGTGATGTCCTTTAAGAGCACGATCTCTCTTAGCATATTATATTACTCTTAGTGGAAATGCCAAGCATAGTGCATTCCTTAAGTTGTGAATCTTCTATTCTTCGATTGGTCCTCTCTTGGAGAAATTAAGCACAATCTTCCCTAAGTTAAGACCTTACATGAACTAAGAAAAAATCCTTTAAACATACCTTACATTATTTGGAATTTACAATAACTGCTATATGGCTGCCTTGCATAACACACTTTGCTTTCTTGTGGAGCCATCTTGTTTGTTCATAGGTGTTAGCATACAAAGCTTTGTTTTCCTCATGAAATTTGTTGTTCATGTTGTGTTTTTCCTTATCAAATTTATTAGGAGGTATAGCTTTGGTATGGTTAGCGTATGGGAGCTGAAATTAGGCATGACTTTCCTATACCAACTTTCTTGTCTATGTGAGCACATATTGGCCATGTGCGTATGTGTCTCTGGGGGCTCACCTAGTGAATGGTCTAAGGTTCTAATAGCCCTTGTGAGTAATTGTTTGGTTTGCATAGTGAGCATCACATTCCACTTGTAAATGTTTCTTTGATAAACAACTTAGATCTGATCCACATCATGTTGGAAAAATGGTCGAGGCTTGATCCACCCCATTTCTTTTCTTGTTGTCTTTGGCAGTGTATGCTTGTACCTTGTCATTGCTTCATCTATTATTCACATGTGTGTTCTTTTGCATTTATGTTGGTTTTCCATAGGATCTCAATCATGGGGGCTTGATCATCCCTCTTGATTGTTGTCATCCCCTCTCACTAGCATTGGTACACTTGGACCCCTCTTGATGTGAATTTGTCTACATTAGTGTGAGTTTGAAGCACGTTCCTCTCACTAATGTGGGGGCTAAATGTAGTGTAGAAAAATGTACCCCTTTACATTTTCACATATCTTTGGGCCCTCCTTGTTAAAATTGGACTTCTTTATGCCTTATTTGGTCCTATTTTGCATCCACAAGCCTAATTTAATGCATTTTTTTTAGGATAATCCTGACATTTTTTAAATGATCAATCATAGTTCATGTTTTTGGGTTGTGTTCTAGATCTAGTGATCTGGAACTCATACTCCACCTTGGTCATATGGGTCCCACCTAGGTTTTGGGGCTTGATCCTGAATATTGCATTTAACTTAATATTTCTTGAAATTTGTGTCTCAAGTTTAGGCTACGGGGACTCATACACCCCAAATGGCATATAAGTCCTACTTTAGCTTGCACCTATTTTTAATTCAATTCTTCATGGGATTTTATTCTCCTAGATTTGATGTCAGATTGTAGTGTTGTAATTTTAAGAAATTTGGCATAAACAAGTATAAATACAAGGTTATTTCACATATTTTCTCCTAACAATATTTAACAAGTGTACAAGTCATCAAGTTATCATAAGAGAAATTTCAAGAGAGTTTACAAGAGAATTCAAGAGCTAATTATCAAGCATTTGGAGCAGCATTCAAGATTCAAGCATCATGTGAAAGTCATTTGTATCATGTATGTTTTTGAGCTAACATTTGTGATGTAGGTTTTCATGATTCAAGAAAGTATTCAAAGACATTATTTCCTATCAAGTTCAAGAGTCAAGATCCACATCTATTTGAGCCATATCACACAAGATTGTAACCTTTATTTTAAGGTTTTGGTGAGTTGCAATATTGCATATTGTTCATTCATCATTCCTTAATTCTATTTCATTTCATTTCAAGGTTGGATTACCAAAAAGGGTTTGGCCAAGGCAAATCCCTATCCACTAACAAATCAACATTTTTCCCTCTTCATGTGTGATTGTAGATTTAGGTGTTTTGAGATACTTGAAGATCCTTTTAAGATAAAGTTGCAAGATTGAATAAAATTATTAAAGTTCTCAAGAAGTTGTCATCTTCATGAAAACTCACCTACATGCTAGAATTTAGACTTTCAGGCTTGGAGATCGGACAAGATGAAAGCTACAGAAGATCACTTGAGGCTAGAGAAGTTTCAATCAAACCTTAATACTAGGAATAAATCACCCAGTCTGGTGTATGAGTCCCAATACACATAAAAATTCAAAATTTTAGATTTTTTGACCTTGTTTTCGACATCTCCAATATTCTAGGTGATTCTCTGTCTATCCATAGTTTATTATTTTGATTTTAAGTTCCATTTTCTAGGTCATATAGTTAGATTTGCATATTTCTTTCATTTCTTTATTTCTAAGCATTTCCTTAGTGGTAAATCACCTTTTTAATCACACCTAAGGAAAAAATCTCATATATACCCTTCCCTCAATTGAGTTACTTAGTTGAGGGATCTTGGTTTCCTAATGAACTAAGAGTGAAATAGGTCCCCTAGTTGTTCCATCTCCTAAAAGGTGGAACCCTATTTCCTTTTGTTCGAATACAATATATCTTGTAAGAACTAGATCGAGTAGCCACCAGTTTGGTATATAATATTATTTCAGCCTTCCCCCTCTTCTTATTTGGTAGGTTCTTTGTTCAGTGGTCATCTCCCATCTCATTTTTCTCATCTACTACTTGACCTTTACTAGTTCTAGCTAAGTGTGAATAAAGATCAACCATATTAAAGATAGGACTAATGTCTAAATCCTCTAGAAAGATAATTTGGTAGGCATTATCATTTATCTTCTTTATGATTTTGCAAGGTCTGATCTTCCTGGGATTCAACTTGTTGTAGGCTCCTTGGTGACATCTTTCTTTTTGTGGATGTACCAAAACCTCTTCTCCTTCTTGAAATACTTTTCTTCTCTAATGTATTTCATCCTCTTCTTATATTTATTGTTCATGGATTGAAACTTGAGCCTAACCTAATGATATACCTCTTGAATATTCTCTAAAAATCTATAGCTTCTTGATTGTTAAGCAGGTTCATTGGAAAATCAACTAAGCTCAAAACTCCTTTAGGATTCACACCATATACTATCTAAAATGGATACTTTCTTGTAGATCTATTTAAGCTAGAATTATAAGAAAATTCAGCTTGAGCTATCATGAAATCCCACTATTGAGTATTTTCCCCAACTAAAAACCTTAAGGGATTCTCTAGGCTTCTATTTACCACCTTTGTTTGACCATCCATTTGGGAATGGCATGCTAATCTAAATTGCAAATTTCTATTTAACTTTTTCCACAAGACTCTCCAAAAGTGGCATACACATTTGATGTTCCTATCACTTTTTATAGTTTTTGGAATACCATGCAACCTCACAAATTCTCTAAAGAAAAAATGTGTAACTTGACTTGCACCATTGGTCTACTTACAAGGTATGGAATGAGCCATTTTAGAAAAAAAATCCACTACTACAAACACTAAATCATTACCTTTTTGTGTTTAGGGTAGACCCACTACAAAATCCATAGAAATATCAATCCATGGTTCCTTTGGTATAGGAAATGGCATGTATAATCATGTATTTTGACATCCTCCTTTTTCTATTTGACACATCCTACAAGTAGTAATAAATATGTCCACATCTCTTTAGATATTAGGCCAAAATAATTTCTCACTCACCAACCAAAAAGTCTTATCTCTTCTAAAATTCCCACCCAACCCATTTGAATGCATATCTCACTAAATTTTCTCTCCTTTATCCAAAGGGAATAAAAATCAAAGACCCATTAAACAAAAATCCATCTAGTAATAGATAATCTTTAAATTGATGCATAGACAATGCTAAAATGTGGATCATTTGCATATTAATTCCTCATTTCTTCAAAACCAACCAGCCCAAGACATTATAATTAATAAATGATGCCTCCTACTCAAGGCATCAACCACTACATTAGTTTTACCTCTTCTTTGTTGTACAAAAAAAGTATAGGCCTTCAAGAATGAAGCCCATTTAGCAGCTTTGTGGGAAAACTTACCCTTTTATGTACTTCAAGGCTTGATTATTAGTCATCAAGATGAATTCCTTATGTAAAACATAGTTCCTCCAATATTTTAAAGCTTGTACTACAACATAGAATTCTTTATCATAAGTTATATACCTCCTTTTAGATTCATTTACTTTTCACTAAAAAAGTTGGAGGTTTGGCTTAATACCCCTTCAATAGCTACCCTTGAAGCAACACATTAAACTATATTTTTCTTTAAAGTAAGGTATAAAAAGGATAGGTTCTTCAGTAATATTTTTTAGTTATTTAAAACTCACATCAATTGCCTTTGTCCAAGTAAATACCTATCCTTTCATACAATCAATCAATGATACACTAATTCCACTAATTTTTTTAATGAGTCTCTTATAAAAATTCACCAAACCATGCAACCTCCTTACCTTAGTAATACTTTGAGGAGTGGGCCATTCAAGAATAGCCTTAACCTTTTTTGGATCCATGCTCAATCCATTTGATGAAGTAACATTTCCCAAAAATACCAATTTATTCTTGCAAAATTCACTCTTTTCATGGTTGATAAATTAAATATAGAAAAAGGGATCCTAGGCCCTTAATGCAAAGAACCTAGGATTCAATGGTCCCTTATATTAGAAATACACGATCTCGACAACTAATAGATGAAAACAACAGTTAGCAAGTGGATCTAGGAAGTGTAGAAGACAAAAAACCTACTCAGAAAATTGGTTTCGATGTGCCTACAAGGACTCATTCGCCCAATGGTGAATGGGTCTTTGTAAAGGGGTCTTGATCAACTTTCTGGATCTTTTGGTGCTAGATATAAGATGTTTTCCACCTACATATTTTTAAGAATATCATAAATAAATTTTGTAACATAGTTTTTTTAGGTTGAAAATAATTATGATAACAAATGCAATAATGTGAAATTTCTCTTCAAGATCTCTTCAATCCTTCTCTGAAACTATAAATTGCACATACACAAAGAGAGAAAACTATTTGTTTTGCACCATATAGGGGTTTGCCTCAATCAAACCTCATGAATAGTGTTCCCATTTTCATAATGACAATGGTAATGATAAAAACCTTGAATGGAAAGGAAGGAAATGATGAATAAACACTTGCTATAACTCACCACCCTTCAATGGCTTCCTTGAAGGACTGAATTCATACACATCTCTTCAAAGGAATTGGAACTTGCTTGCTTGATTTACTTTAATGCTTGAATGATTGAATGTATGAAGACCTACAGTGCTTGTTAGCCTTCACAAGACAACATGAACATACATAAACTTGGAAATGATATTAGGGTCTCGATTGCTGCTACAAATGACTAATAATGATAATAATTTTTTCAATAGGATTTCTCTAATAAAGTATTAGATTTCAAATGATAAAAATACTATGAATTTATAGGTGTTATTTATTTTTTTGAAAATTAGATTCCAAAAGCCGACACTTACAATTTGAATTTTGATCATTAAAAGGTTGCCAAAAATATTTTTTAAATTGGGTCCTAGCACATAATGGGGTCCTAGCCTATATGTTCAAGACACACATATTCCATGGAAATTTAAATATTAAATGCACTTATTTAATGTTGGTTCTCCTTTCAAAAAATGATAAAAATAAGGCTTTGGAATGTATAATTTGGAAAATTAGAAGCTTAATTAAGTCCAATAAATTAAGGGACCCAAACATAGTGTGAAATTGTAAAGGTTACAATTTCCTATACTACAATAAATACAATTTCTACCCTAACCATGTCAAGTATTACCCTAAAATGTTCTATAGGATCCTTCATAGACTTACTATAAACTAATATATCATCAAAATAGACTATGATAAATTTTCTAATGTGCAATATAAATACTTGTTTCATTGTTCAAATGAAAGTAGCTACAACAGTGGATAATCCAAATGACATCACTACCCACTCATATAACTCATCTTGTGTTTTGAAGGCGGTCTTCCACTCATCACCTTCCTAAATGTGGATTTGGTGGTATTGACTTATGAGGTCGTTCTTGGAGAAAACCTTAGTACTAGAGAAGAAATCTAGCAATTCATCCATCCTAGGTAGTAGATATAAGTACTTCATAGTGATTTTTTTAATGGCTCTACAATCCATACATAATCCCCATTTTTCTCCCTTCTTAGGTGAGAGTAGAGCTGGCGTGGCACAAGGGCTCATGCTTTCTCTCACAAACCCTTTTTTAATAAGTCAAATATTTGTTTCCTCATTTCCTCATTCTCTAGAGGAGTTATTCTATGAGCAGACTAATTAGGAAGTTTGGCACCATGAATTAAATCAATTTAATGATTAATTCCCCTAGAAGGAGGCAAACAACCTAGTAGGTCTATTGGTGTCAACTTAGAATATTGTTGTAGTAATTTATACACCTCCAATCGAATTGTTTGTTGATATGATTTTTTATTTCTTGTGAGTACAATAGATAACAAATCTCTCCTTTAGATTTCCTTAAAAATTATTTCCATCCCACTATAGATAAGGTTAGAGCTATTGGGTGTGTGCAAGAAGTTGAGTCCACTTTTGGCCAAAAAGTGAGTTTTTTTCTCGATTTTTTAGAATTTATCACATTTAACTTCAAAAATTTGAAGCACATAAGGATTGAATCTTAAACAAAGTCAATAATATGAAATATAGTACTTAGAGTCAAGGTTTCTAATATGTAATTTATTGATACAAATCAATTTTCAAATAGGCTTGTCTAAAAACCACTATTTAAAAGTCACTTTTTCAGGACCATGCTATGCATGTGTATGTCAACCATATTTTGACTTAAATAATTTTTTTTTTAATCCTTTAGGGAAAGGATCTACGAGACACTAAAGATTGTTTAGGATTTGTTTTTAATATTTTTTAAAAATATTTATTATTATTATTTTTTATTAGTTGTAATTATTGGTTTGAAAACCCCCGTGTATGTAGAGAATAAGTAGACCTGAACTTATCATTTTTTTTCAAATTGAAAATAATTTTATAAAGATTGTTAACATATAATTTCTTTTTCAAGAAATGTAAAAAATAAAAAAGTTATTAAAAAGATAATAAAACCTGTTATTTCAAGATTATGGACCAATTTTAGAGAAAAAAATTGAAAAAGAAAAAAATATTCTAATTGTAATAAAATTATATATTTGAAATCTAAACACTCTCATCTATGATGGGTTTTAATTTTGCTAAAAAATTCTACAAAAAATAGCTTTAGTCATATGTCCAAACTCACTCTTTTCTAGTGACACTAACATGACCTTCATGTGGCAAGTCAAAGTAGGTCCAAAGCTAAAGGTTGGATCCTGAAGCCTTTTTCTGGCCTGAAACCCATAGAAGAAACTAGGCCAAAAATTGAAATTTTAAGAAATGAGATCTCATTTCTAAATAGGATCCTGTTTAGTTTTTTAAAAAAAATTAACCCTTTAGGAAATGGGATCTCGTTTGTAGAATGGACCTTGTTTCTAGAAAATGGGATCCCACTTTTGGGTTGGGTTCTCGAAGTGAAATGGGATCCCATTTCACTTTTCCTGATTAGGTGTTTTTTCCTAAGTCCAAAACTTCCATGAGAAGTGGACTCAACTTCATGCTTTTAACCTATTATTTTAGTTGTTTCTTCTCCTTAAAAGGCTTGAAGATATGGAATTTTCCCTTGTGTTGTTTATCATATCTCTACCATGGTGGGTTACATTTATTTCATATAGCCAAGGCCTACCCAATAATAATTAACAATTAAAAAGCATCCATTGGCATTGGCACTGTTGGCAAAACAAGGACATACAACTAAGAGGGGGGGTGAATTAGTTGTCACAAAAATTTAAACTTTTTCTAACTTATCCTTAATCCCATATTTGATGAATGACCAATTAACCATAAGTAATTAAGACATTAGAGAGACAAAGAACACCAAGATTTTCTACATGGAAACCCTATTAGGGGAAAAACTACACTGGATGTTAGTCCACAAGATTATACCCTACTATAAGTATAATGAAAAAAAATAAGAGGAATGCACATGCATTCAGGCACACTACCTAAAGCTCACTGCCCACCAAGGTTGGATTAAAAATCTGGAGGGTATGAATTAAGAAAATAGCTTATGCTCAAGCCTAATTATAGTTCCAATTAAGCTCAACACTTTTTCACACTTCGCACAATCTTCTTCACACTCTGCTTAGTAATGATATTCACACATACACACATAGGAGCACACAAAGCATCATTTCCATCAATGAACCAATCGCCCTTATATATCCACTAAATGAGATTCCACCACGACTTCATTGGCCAAGAAAATAAAATATATTTGCGATGTTGGCCTAGATTAACAGCTAAATTTTAATGTGAACCCACCAAGGTCGGCCACAACATAGTGGAGACCCAAATTAATATCTCCAACACAAAATACTTTAATTAATTTTTCCTCGAACATCCACAACACACTATCATCAACATGTTGGCCAAGAACATGAAAAACTAAACATGCACAAGAAGATCTTCAACCACGAGCACAAAAATCAATGCGGATGTACTATAAAGATAGAGAATGAACTAGAGACATCTAAGAACACAAATAAATAATAGAGAATCATCCACAACAACCGAGATAACTAGAATCACACAATCTTCATTTAGGAACACTAACAGAGACCAAAAAAACATTATCAGACCATAACTCACACAAAAATTCACGTGGACCTTTGAAACTTTTGGTAGATGATCTAGAAATTCTCAACAATAAACCCTTTAATCCACATCAGCTAATATTTTACGTACAGAAAAAAATTCCTTTATGACCTGCGTAGGAACCTAGAACACTTTTCCTTATAATTTTCTCAATATCCTCGACATATGCAGTAATAGATACACCAAATTATAATAGTGTTGACATCAATGACAACCACATATTAGCAATACATCCAAAACATCCAACAATATCCCAACAATATCCCCCCTTTAGCATTGATGGCAACACATGATGTGAAAAATACCATCAACCCAACACACTGACTTCTTCTACACTTTATTTCTGAAAGGATTTGACATGTTGTTCTTCTCCCCCTAAGATATTTTTCACATCACTCTTCTCCCCCTTTGACATCAATGGAAAAGGTAACTACGACCTTTCCATACACTCTAAACCATATATCTACACATCTGACTACTCCCCCTGAGTAGCAGCCACAAAAACATCAATCCGGATCATAATCTAGCAATGAAGTTCATAGATTGATGCAAGCAAATGCATCTTTTAGTTTTTATCAAGAAGGGTAATTACCCCTCGTATTCCTCTGAGATACTCAAAAGTATCTTTCGGCAATGGCTTAGTAAATATATCTGCAATTTTTTCTTTGGTAGGAACATACTCTTGTCTGACCTCTTTCTCGTACACTTTCTCCCTCAAGAAATGAAACTTGATTGATATATGTTTTATATTAGAGTGCAGCACAAGATCCCTTGATATATTTATTGTGCTTGAGTTGTTGCAGTATATGGCAATAGGCTCTTCATATATTACTCTGATATCTCTCAACATTTGTTTCATCCATATCACTTGAGTACAACTATTGGCAACAACAATATATTTAGCTTCAACAGTGAATAGAGAAATTGAGTTTTACTTTTTACTTAACCATGATACTAGCTTCTTCCCTAGGAAGAAAGCACCACCACTAGTACTTTTTATTTCATCAACATCACCAACCCAGACAGCATCAGTGTATGCACACAAAGTGAGATCATCATCCTTTGGATACCAAATTCCAATGTCAATTGTTCCTTTCAAATATCTTAAGATTCTTTTAACAATAGTCACATGTGATTCTTTTGGATTAGCTTTAAATCTAGCGACCATTCATACAACATTCATAATATCCAGTCTAGCCTGAGTCAAGTAGAGAAATCCACCAATCATTGACCTATATCTGGTTTGATTTGCCTTAGGAGAGTCATCATTCTAAGTTAACTTATATCTAGTCACCATAGGGGTACCAACAGGTTTGGATTCTTCCATTCCAAACTTCTTCAATAGTTCTCTCACATATTTGGACTGAGATATGAAAATCCCTTGGTCTAACTGTGTAATTTTCAATCCCAGAAAGAACTTCATTTCACCAATCATACTCATCTCAAATTCACTCTTCATCTCATCACCAAACTTCATGCATATATTATCATCTCCACCAAAAATGATGTCATCAACAGAGACTTCTATGATTAACTCCTTATCTTGATTTAATTAAATGAAGTATAAGTTACTATCAGCAGTACCTTTAGTGAATCCAGGCTTTAGTAGATATTTTTTCAATCTAGCGTACTAGGCTCTGGGGGCTTGTTTGAGTCCATATACAACTTTCTTCAATCTGCAAACCATATCTTCCTTATTTGTTAGCTGAAATCCATCTGGTTGTTCAATGTACACTTCTTCTAGCTCCCCATTCAAAAATGTAGACTTTACGTCCATTTGATAGACTTTATAGTTCTTATAAGCAGAATAAGCAAGAAATAATCTTACTGCTTCAATTCTAGCAACAATGGCAAAGGTTTCTTCAAAATCAATACCTTCCATTTGAGAGTACCCTTTACATACCGGTCTTGCCTTATTCCACACCACTTCACCTTCCTCATTCAGCTTCTTTCTGAATACCCACTTAGTACCAATCACATTTTTGTCTTTGGGCCTAGGAACCAATGTCCATGTATCATTCTTTTCAATCTGTGTTAGTTCTTCTTTCATGGCTTCGAGCCAGTGTTCATCTTGACGGGCTTCAATGAAATTTTTAGGTTCAATCTTGGAAATCAGACAATATCCTTTTGCAATTTTTCTTCTAGTTTGCACTCCTTTACTCTTATCTCCTATGATTTGACTTTCAAAGTGATTCAACTTTACATACCTTAGAGTCTTGGGACTTTCTCAGACTTTTGTGACTTCTAAACTTTCTTCTACACGTGCACTTGTTTGTACTTCCTTTCTGACTTGATTTTTCGAAACAACTTGTGGTTTCTTCACCAGAACAAATGGAATAATCTGAAGTAGATTCGGTGTTTGAGTGTTCTTCCCTTGATTTGTGTTGTCTTCATCTAAATCATAGCTACATCATTTGGATGATTTGACAAAGTCCTCATTAACTCTGACATTTGTACTCTCAACAATCTTTCTCAGTATTTTGTTATAGCATCGGTATTCCTTGGTCTTTGTGGAGTAACCTAGGAAGATCCCTTCATCACTTCTAGCATCAAATTTTCCTATTTCATCATCTCTCCTGATATAAAATTTGCTTATTGAAATACTTAACAGTAGGCTTGTAACTGAACCATAATTCATAAGTGGTCTTACCATAATTACCATTCACATTTACCTGATTCAAATTATATACAACAGTGCTTACTGCTTCACTCCACTACATCTAAGACACATTCCCTTCCATCATCATTATTTTGGCAGGATCCAGAATTGTTCTATTCCTTCTTTTTGCAACTCCATTCTGTCGAGGGGTTCGAGGAGCAGATAGTTATCTTTTAATTCCATGCTCTTCACAATAAGAGTTGAACTCCTTGGAGATGAATTCACCACCTGTATTAGATCTCAGGCATTTGATTTTCAAACCTTTTTCATTTTCTGCCATGGCCTTGAAAATTGTGAACTTGTCCAATGCTTCACACTTTTCTCTTAAAAAGGAAACCCAAATCATTATAGAGTAATCATCAATGACCAGCATAAAATACCTTTCTCCATGAATACTTCTAACTCTAGATGGACCACAAAGATCAATATGTAGCAGTTCCAGCACATTATTTGAATGAAATTTTTTGCTCCAGAAGGAGACTCTAGTTTGTTTACCCATCTGAAATTCTTTGAAGATTACATTAGCAAGCTTCACTAACCTAGGAAAATCTCTTACTGCTTGAGTAGAAATTATCTTGATAATGTTGTCGAAGTTTACATGACACAACCTCCTATGCCAGAACCAAATTTCATCTACTTGAGAAAGTAAACAACTTCCACTAGCAGTATTCAAGTGAAAAATATTACCTTTAGTTTGCACACTAGTAGCAATCATGTTTCCAGAACTATCACGAATCTTGCATTTACTCTTGAACTACAAATCATATCCATTGTGTACCATCTGCCTAACACTTAACAAGTTATGCTTTAGGCCTTCAAGATAGAGAACATCATCGGTGTTTTCCTTACCACCAAGGCTAATAGAACCTCTTCCACGAATCACACAAGCATTGTTATCTCCAAATCTTACAAACCCATCGTCATACTTCTCTAGACTCACAAACTTTCTTTTATCACCGGTCATATGATGTGAGCATCCACTATCAATGACCCACTCATCTTTCTCCTCAACTCGGGTTGCAAGAGCTTTCTTAACTTTAGTAGAATCAATAGGCATAGGTTTATTTTCAATGGTAGCAATGAAATCCCATTCATCTTCATTCTCATCATCAGTTACTGCTTCTTCAACAAAGTAGCATATCTTTTGGAATCTAGGTTTTCTAGGCTTAGACCTAGGAACTCTTTTAGGACATCTTGATGCAAAATGACCTATCTTACTGCATGAAAAACATTTAATAGGAAATACATCTTCATACTTACCTTTTCCTCTTCCTTATTACTTTTCAATAAGTGCTTCCAGTTCTTGTACTTCTCTTTCTTTGTCTTCAAGTTGTTTCAGTTCTTCATCATATTTAGATATCTTTCTAGAGCTCTCTCCTGGACTGTATCTTTGCCTGTAACTTCCAGATACAGTAGCTTTGAATGCAAATTTAGTTTTTGGTGTAGATTCACCAAATTTACTTATTTCAAAAGTAGCAAGCTTCCCTATCAGTGTATCTCTTGTCATCTTGTTTACAGACATAAATTCTTCAATAGCATTAACCTTCATTTTGTAAGGAGGCAAGGATTTGAGTATCTTAGCCAAAATTTCATCCTCACTCACTGAACCACCAAAAAATTTAATACCTAGCACTATTTCATTTACTCTCTGCATAAAAGACATAATATTTTCATCTTCAACCATTTTCAGATTCTCATACTTTCCTTTTAAGCTTTGTAGCTTAGCCATCTTCACCTATGTATCTCCTTCATTCAAAGTTTCCAGCTTTGTCCAGATCTCATGAGCTATCTGTAGACCTATCACATTAGCCATCTTTGAATCTATTAGAGCACTCACCAATGCTTCATTGCTTTGGTATTACTTTTACCATCTTTGATCTCATCAGCAGAGGAGGGACCATTCTGAGGAATAGTATATTGATCTCTTGTAATCTTCCAATAAGCATCACCAATGTACTGCAGATGAAATTGCATCGTGAATTCCATAGTGAGTAGTTGGTTCCATCAAATCTAGGACTATCCTTGAATGTTTCCATCCTGAATCACCTCAAGCTATTAGACTTCTTCAGAGGAACTAGCTCTAATACCAATTGTTGGAAAAACAAGGACAAACAATTGAGAGGGGGGGTGAATCAGTTGTCACAAAAATTTAAAATTTTTCTAACTTAACTTATCCTTAATCTCAGATCTAATGAATGAACAATTAACCATAAGGAATTAACACATCAGAGAGACAAAGAACACCAAGATTTTTTACGTGGAAACCTTGTTAGGGGAAAAACCACGGTGGATGTTAGTCCACAAGATTATACCCTTCTAAATTTATAATGAAAAAAAAAGATGAATGCCCATGCATTTAGGCACACTTCCTAGAGCTCATTGCTCGATTAAAAAAGAGGCTCACTGCCCAACAAGGCTGGATTAAAAATACGGAGGGTATGAACTGAAAAAATAGCTTCTGCTCAAGCCTGATTACAGTTCTAATTAAGCTCAACACTTCTTCAGACTTCGCACAATATTCTTCACACTCTACTCAGTAATGATATTCACACATACACACATAGGAGCACACGAAGCATCATCACTATCAATGAACTAATCACCCTTATATATCCACTACATGAGATTCCATCACGACTTCGTCGACCAAGAAAATAAAATATATTTGCGATGTTGGCCTAGATTAACAGCTAAATTTTAATGCGAACCCACCAAGGTTGGCCACAACATAGTGGAGACCCAAATTAATATCTCCAATACAAAAATACTTTAATTAATTTTTCCTCAAACATCCGCAACATGCTATCATCAACATGTTAGCCAGGAGCATGAAAAATCGAACATGCGCAAGAAGATCTTCAACCACTAGCACATGAATCAATGTGGACGTACTTGTTACCTATTTTTCACTTCAAGCTCAAATAGGTAGAGCTGAATGAAGTTCATCATTTATAGGTACAGAAAATTTTCATATTTTGCTGATTGAGTGTTCATTGGCACCACATTGAGATCATCTTACATATGAGTCATAGTTTTTGTGCAAATGTTTAAAACAAAAAATTGAGAAAATTTGCATAGTGATGCTTTTATTCATTTTGTGAAATGTTGAATCTTGCACAAGCCGCGAGAGTAATTGAGATTGTTTCTGACAATTAAGAGATGAATACAAAATTTAAATGCACAAGCTACGCAGCTGAAAAAAACATAAGAGTAAAGGAGAGAAGCAATTCATCATTGCCTGTAATGATGAATCACTTCGTTGGTGCTTCTAGCCGTCATGCCTCCAAGTAGCTGCAGCCTCGCTTCATCGCTCCATGAACCTGCAAAATCGTTAAGGAGATGGTATTAAAGTTATACTCTAAGACAATGGTGAATTACTTTCTGCCTTACGCCTATGCTCTAGATAGGAATGTAACTTGCATTAAACCGAGCATTCATCAGATAATTGCAAAAGATCGAGAGGAAAGACATAATTCAATGGAAGCTTTCAACTTCTTTTATTTTGCTGACATGTTTGTTTCAGTGTGCAGGAACAGGTTCATCATGTTCATTTATTAGATATGTGGAGTAAAACGGGCTCCCACAAGGGTTGAGCTTAGCATATCAAAAGGGACATATTCGCAATTTTCATTTGAGGTACATGAATATTGATAACAGATATGTAAAGCAGCATATTACATTCATCTTTTTCATTTTTTGTTCAGCTCTACTTTGTTTTTCTTTACATTGCATCTAAATGAAATGTAGAGCGTCTTTACATTAAAGAGAGACAGAGTATTCATGCATCTAAAGTATTCATAGCTTCGAAAGCATGTAGTGATCATGCATTTAAGTTCAAGAGACAGCAGAAAACAATCACTTTCATGATTCATCAACTCAGAATATGACTAGGTGGATGCAAGTCATTACTTTGAAAGGTCCGGATTTAAGCAATTATCATTTATAAACAACACTTTGATCAAAATCATAAATATTTTATCAGAATTATTCAAAGGTGTCATAGGACAGTGAATCAAGATTTCGTGTTCTCCAAAGATCATACGATGAAGTTTCAGATTTCTAAAGCCAACAAAAACATAGAAAATGCAGTTTTGAGTTTAGAAGCTTGCTGTTTATGAACAGAAATCAGATCTATGAAATTTATAAAATGCCCAGATTTAGAGAAACATGGCTGTATTTCCAAAAAATTGAAGTATTTCATCTTGAGTTTAAAAGCTTGCTGTTTATGAACATAAATCAGATCTATGAGATTAAAAATTCCCAAATTTAGATTTAAAGGAAAAACGTGGCTGTAGAATGCATAAAATGAAGTATTTTATCTATTGTGAGTCCAAAATGCTATGTTTTGCAGAAAATTAGAAAGAAAATGTCCATGGCGCAGCTGGAAAAGTAAGATATTACAGATCTAAAGATTCAGAAAGACACAGATTCAAACTTTTTAAGCAAGTTTTTTCTTTGTTTCCAGAAAATACTTCAGAAAATCCTCATGGCGGGCTTGCAAAGTGAAGTCTTGCAGATTCAAAGAGAAAAAGACCAGATTCATTTTTCTTTCAAGCAAGTTTGTTCTAAATCTCTAAAAAATACTTCTGATGTTTATAGCAGCTTCAAGAAATACAAGACTTTCAGAAATTCGTCAAAAGCAAAAAAATAGACTTTTGTCTCTAAATACCTCATAAAATCTTCATAATATTCGAATTTGAAGAGCTCTTAACAAGTTTGAAACTTCAGATGATAATGGCGGCTAGAATAATGAAGATTTGTGCCCAAATTCGAAGCAAAAGCTCAGATAAATGAAAGAACCTTATTTAGAACTGATAAAATCACGTCCCAAAGTGCCTCTACGTTTTTGAAAAAATGTTATTTTGCTCTTATTTCGCCCAGAAATGACCAGATTCAGACTTCATCAATGGTGAAAATCCAGAAAGCAGCAAGTTTGTGGCTAGGGTTTGAGGAGTGGCGACGCCCAACAAAGAGGAGACTTCAAAAAAATGCAAAATGAAATGTCTTTGTTGCTTTTTAGGGTTCGAACCCTAATAATTTTGACCTCTTATTCATTCGCCCTAAATTCATTTTGATACTTTTGCAAATAATTTTCAATAATCATTGTTTTTTATTCTCCATGGTTAAGTGGTCGGGCTTGTCAAATAATAATGAAGATTGGTGTAAGGTTTTATGGCCAAAAATTTAAGTCATTTCCTAATATATGTTGGGTAAAGTGTATGAAGCTTTAAGGGGAAATTCAATTTTTGCAAAAGGAATTATTTTCATTTGTTTATTTGCATTAAATCTTGTAGCTAATTAATTAAATGATATTTTATAAATCATTTAATTAATTTAGTATTTTAAAATGCAAATAAATAAATGTTATATAAAGCTGAGTTATAACTATTTGCTTAAACTGAAGATTGATTGTGCAAAGGTGGATTTTACAGTTGTATGGGCGGATTGATAAAAATGAGGCAGTTTTGCATGCTTTAAGCCACTTTTTTAGGGATTTTAGTTCAATTCGAGTTGCAGACCAGTTGCACGCTTTATGATTGCCAATTTGAGTTGGTGTTCACTCATTTTTGCATGAGTTTGAGCCACTTTTTAAGGGATTTTCACTTGTGCTCGGATTTCACATTGTAATTGTCATCTTTTCACTTTTTGATGACTTTCAGTTACTATTCATGCACTTTGGAGTGCCTTCATTGTATATATATTGAAAAAGTTTATCTTTTTCAATTGAGTTCTTGTTTTCTACCTTTGCCTTCAGCAAAGAAGACTATCTTGTAACTCAGCATTTTATAAATTAATATAGTAGCAGGTTTTACAGGTTACCCTTGGTTTTAGCATGGAGTTTTTCCTTTTATCTTCTCAATAGTTTCAGGTTTTTCCTTCAAGCTTTCAGGCAACGTTCTTTTGCTTGATTTTGATCGAATTATATTGTGTTTCAGCATTGAAACCTTTAGGTTTTCTGTCTCAATCATAAGTATATGTATGCATTCAGTTTAATTCATGGGTCATATACTGAGTTCGTAATTTAAAAGTATTTTCTTAATTGTGAGAACACTCTTTTCCTTTGACAAAAAATAGTTTTATGATCCTTTGTATGAAGCGTTTATATGAGTTCAAACTGTTTAGATTTTGATGTGCAAGTTAGATAAATTGAGAATCAATTATGAACTAAACTGCCATTTTAGGTCATCATTTTTAGATGCAAGCATCACCGTAATTAAAGTTTCATAGTTCTACAGTTGAGTTAGTTCTTTTTATCCCTTTTCCCAGCAATTTACCCGAGTATTAATCAGAAGCAATTCATAGGAACTAGCCTAGAATCTAGAGGTCTAATTCCTTATAGGATACCCACAGCCTGGAATTAGTTCCCATGTGTCAACAGATTGCTGAATTATTATTCAAGCATACGGGTGCAATAGAGAACACCAAGAAACAATAGAGAAGCATCTGCAACAATTGAGATAACCAGAATCACATAATCTTCATTTAGGAGCACTAACAAAGACCAGCAAAACACTGTCAGACCATAACTCACACAAAAATTCGTGCGGACCTCTGAAACTTTTGGTAGATGATCTAGAAATACTCAACAATAAACCCTTTAATCCAAATCAGCTAATCTTTTACGTATAGAACAAAACACCTTTATGACCTACGCAGTTCCACTAGGAACCTATAACACTTTTCCTTATAATTTTCTCAATATCCTTGACATATACAGTAATAGATACACCAAATGCTAATAGTGTTGAAATCAAGGACAACCACATATCAACAACACATCCACAACATCCAACAATCTCCCAAAAGGTAATACATCAGACAACACTTTATCCTCATAGGGACCAATTTTGATTTCAACAAGGCAAGATTGATTCACAAACACGCTACGATTCTTTTTCAACCAAGAAATTTTATATGGATTTGACTTTGGAATGCAAGCAAGATTTAATTTGTGCACTATTTCAATACTTAATAGTTATCAATGGACCATTCATCTACAATCATATTGCACAATTTATCTCTATAGTTGTATTGTGTTTGAAATACATTATTTCTCCTCCAATTAGCTATAGGGGCTTCTTTATCTCCAGCTATCATGGTCCTTCTCAACATTAAATTCCCACCTATCTCTACTTCCACTTATTCTATCAACAGTTCTTCTCCTTGTTCTTCGAGGGTCATCATTGCTCTCTTTGGGCTTTGGGAACAATACACAACTCTATGGGCCTCACTAGAAATGAAACATCTCATAGGTTTCCAGTCCCCCAAAAATTGTTGTTGTAGTGTCAAAAATTACATATGCTTACAATTTCCCCTACAATTTTATATCCACTTTAGTACATGTCCATTCCCCTAGTGTTTTTGTAGGCTCATCTTAGCCCTTGCAAAGCCTTTTCCCCTCTTAGAATGCTTATGAACATTTTTTAGTTGCTATCTCTTTGTGTCAGCTTTACTTTAAACCTTGTTTTTTCCTTGTTCCCACCATATTCAGCATGATTTGTCTAGGAAATAGCACACCACATGGAGATTCACGTGTTGCACTAGCATCATGCAACATTTCAACATTCAAATGATCATTTTTGAGCATGTTACGACATGCCACCTATTGAACATATGTTGCCATTGATGTCAAAGGGTGTTAAGGCTGTCAAATGTAAAGGTTGTCAAAGATGAAAGACATTGTAGGAGTTTTTAAATTATCATTATATTCCTCTTGAATTAAAGTGCTATGTATCTGTAAGTATTAATCATGAAGTTGTCTCGTCAATTGGATCCTATATCAAGTAACATACATCAAGTTTTGTTGAGACATGATTGCCTTTTGATAGTTGGTGTGTATATTATGCTTATTATATGATGCAAAGTATGTAGTCAGTATGACTATGGTGGTTCAATAGTCTATGCAAGGATATGTTTTAGGTAGAGAGATTTTTGTGGCATTACAAATGTGGTTAGCATTTTTTTAGAAATGTAGTGTAGCTCTATGATTTGGAAGGAGAGTATGCCTACACTTTTTTCATCAAATTTCTAAATTTTTAGAGGATATGATTAGTGTGCAAGAATTTTGAAGTGTTTGAAGGTTCATCAACCTATTCAAAGCTTAAGGTGTGTGCGGTAATGGCTAGTAGCATGCATAATTCAAATCTTGTGTGTGGTGTTAGGATAGGACATAGTTAAGGTTCCTATGGTGTCACACAAAATCAAGTTCTTTTGGCAGTAAGAATTTTATGTTTGGACCATTGTGTTATACATTTCATGTAATTTGAAATTAGGTCCACCTTATGTCATCTTGGCTCTTTCTAGATCCCTGGCCAACATGGAAGAGTGTTAATGTAATATCATGAATATATCTCGGCTCTAGGAATATTCATTTCTAGTAATTCACCACCAACAATTCACCCCAAATAATTCACTACCAACAATTCATTGTTGTGACATATTCACTGCATATACAATTCACTTGTGACAATTCATCACTGTGGTATATTCACAATGTATACATTTTCTAATATTTATGTGGACAATAGCACCCAAAAAAGATAAAGTACATAGATTTTGTTGAATGCATAAAAAATGTGTACGTGGTGAATATACCATTATGATGAATTGCTTGTGGTGAATTGTAATCATGATACATATGTCACAGTGATGAATTGTTGCTATTGAATTGTTGGGGGTGAATTGCTAGTGGTGAATTACTAGGGGTGAATTTTCCTGATGCCACATATTTTAAATGTTTAGATAATTGCAAGTTGTATCAGTTGCAATTGTGTGAGGAGATTTTGAGTATATAAATGTGAAGAAAAGAGAGAGCACAAGTATCACAAGATCATTCTAAGTGAGGAAGAGTGTTAGCATTGACTTTGACACATATCATAGTTATATTTAAACTCCATAAGCTTTATCATTGTATTCTAGTAGGATTTTTGTTCTACCTATTGTATTGTTTTATCAAGAGTCGATTGATGTGTCTGGTAGGTTGGTGCATATTATCTCATTAGGGGATTGTTGTCTCTGATAGGTTGGTGCCTACTTTAGTTTGTAAAATTCACTTGTATATTTCTGCATTGTGAGGCTAGATTTGGATAGTAGATCCAAGCAGCTATTCTCACTATGGTTTTTCCCATCTTGGGTTTCCACATACATTTGGTGTTGTGTGTTTGGTGTTGTTATTTTTTGTTTGTTTATGCTTTAATTGTTTAAGAGGGGTTTGTTATGAAAAATCATATAACAGTAACAAAAGTTAAAGAATTATGGAATAGTTTAGATCTAATGATTCACCCCCCTCTTAGTATATTTTGTGCCCTTCATCACCTAACTTGGCTAGTAGAAATGGATCAAGATGGATTGTAATGGCTTGGGAACCTTCTTTCCCTCTTCTCTCTTTTAAATCTATTTTTTTGTGCTTCATTTATTCTCTCTTTTCTTTCTCTCCTAAGAAGTCTTTCTCCCTTTCTCTCAAGCTTGCACAACTCTATCTAGCTTGTTATAGTGCTCAAGCTCTCACAACGGTCTTTAAAAATCTCTTGGATCTCACAAATTTCTCTTTTCTCTCTATCTCTCTATGGCTTCCTCAAGCCTTGCGGGTGAAAAGTTGAAAATGAGTCACTTTGTATTTTAGGATAAAGAACTACCAATTCCCTCCAAGTTTCATTCAAGGAAACCTTAGAGATCTCAATCAAGGGGTGGAATGAGGGGAAGAGATCTGCAATAAGGTGTCCTAGGGTGTGATTAAAGACTAAAAATGGGTTCACCACCAAGCAAGGGATTGGAAAGAAAGAAATGCAATGATATATGTAAACTTAACTATGCAACTTAAGACAAGAAACTAAAAATTAGAATAATGAACTAGGAAAAGACAAAGGTGCACCTGGAAAATTGAAGAAGCTCATAATAAGGTTTGCACTCATAAAAATCTGTCTTTTAATGCACACTGGGACTCATATGCCAGTAGGGGTGATTTAGTCTCAATTTAGGGTTTTTGGGCAGAAACTAGAATTTCATAGTGACAAGTCTGAATCCTCCAAAATTTGGAAAAGGTGCTATAGCAAGACTCGTACACCAGAAATGGCATATCAGTCCCATTCCACTTTTTTAAAAAAAAAATTCTGAATTTTTTCTCCTATCTTTGCTCTTCCTTCTAAATTTGGTTTTCAAACCTGAACTTGCTAAAAACCTGCAAAACAGAATATTGTATTGATTTTCTTATGGGGTGTTTTCCTCGTTCAAACCCCTAGTTTGTTAGTTAAAACTTGATAGAAATGATAGATCTTGAAATTAAATATGAGTGCAAGCGCTAATCTTAACTACATCTAAGATTAAGAGATCTAAAATGCAATAAAACCCTATTCTAATGTGCTAGAATAAGATGCATAAATAAAACATAGAGATGATGATTCACTTTGGGAGATCTATAATCACCCTAATAAGCCATAATAATGTATATACCTTCCTTTGGGAAGAAAGTAGAATGATAATGGAGGATGGAATTACTTAGGAAACAAGTCATTAGGCTTGGCTCAATGGCTAGTTACATCTCCCCAACCTCGAATCCATCATGATTCACCATAGACAACCATCATCAATCCTTGACAATGTTAGATCTTGAATGAAAGTGAGCTTGAAGACCTATAAAAATACCATAATGTTGCTTCAAGACTTTAACTTTGCTTGCTTCTTGCTCTTGAATGCTCTTGTGAAAGTATGCTTGAGTGCTCAAGTTGATATTATGAATGCTTAGATCTTGAATCAAATTCTCTAGGTGAAATAATGATTTGAAACCTTGTTTATATAGGAAATTCATCTAATTTACCATTTATTAGAGCCCAAATGCTAAAATAAACCAAAAATTTGAATTGAAAACCTTAATTTCCCACTCAAACCCTAAAAAGGGGTCACACAGGACTCATACGCCACTTGTGGTGTATGGGTCCCACCTAGGGGAACTCATATGCCCAAGGTGGCGTATGAGTCCCACCCTAGCTTTTTAGGGTGAGAAAATTTTGGGTTGTTAGAAATTTGAATGCATGTATTGATTTTGTTAGGATTTAAGTCAAAATAAGCCTTGGGATCCAAAATAAAGGGTCTTAGGGACCTATTAATGATGTTTTAAAGGGTCATGAATGCAAGGGAACTAAAATAGGTCCAAATTAAGTGTGAAATTGTACCATGCCCAAGAAGGGCATACAATTTTCTACACTACATTTAGCCCCCACTTTAGCGCCCATATGACTCTACATGCATATGAACGCTAAAGGATTTCGAACAATAAATCCATTTCATAAAAGGATACTCATATGGATTCATTTATGATCATGGGAGAATGAAGTCCCCACTGTAGCTATCTACAAAACCATAATGTTAGGAACCACATCCTATAAAACTAATTTGTTAGTCACGATCAAAGAAATACTCTTATCTAATTTCTTTACGAAATCAAATTTGGGGGTAGATGTATACCCCCCTTGATTCTACTTTATGGAGGTGGAATCAAGGTAGCAGTCTAATGACATCGAATTGCATAAGTCATATCATAGGGTATTTCCAAGTACCATACCACATAGTGATATACATGAGAAAAGGAGGGGAATCATGAATCCAACGCAACAAACGGTGTCAAAAATGAAGCTCTCTAGCCCCCAATATGCTAGTCTGAATGAAAATGAACTTTTAACCCTAATATGCAAATGACCTAATTTGAACATATATAAGAGTAAAAAGTGAAAAATTGTAGTCGTTTTGTCTTTTACCTTCTTGTAGTTTGATTTCAGTGGAGATTGAGTAATAATTCTGAGCATTCGAGCATACGTGCCTCTAAGACTTGATAGCCTACACGAGGAGGTAGCAAGAGGTGACCTGTAGCATCCTATGGGTCGATTCTTCTCTACCTTAGCTTTGTTTTTATGCATTTATTTTATGTTTTACACATTTCTAGATAGATAAAATACCCTAGAAGAGAAATTTACAAAACGTCCCTTTTTTTGCAAAGTGCCCCTTTTCTTCACAAAGTGTTTCCTTTTTTGCAAAGTGTCCCTTTTTTGCAAAGTGTCTCGTTTCTTCCCAAATTGTCCCAAAAAGGGAATAAAGTGTCTAGGACCCTTAGAAAAGTTCCCTAGAGCAACTTTAACAAACTTTTTGACTGTTGATGTATAGATTTAAAATTTTAGAATGCTTATAGATGATATTTTTTTCTTTTTTGTTAAATTGCTCCTTGGTTGTGATAATGTCTTGACGGTAGATTATTCTGTCAATTACAAGACTTAGTCACCACACTGTCGGAGGAGGGTACACAAAATTTATAGGCTACTAGGATATATTGGGTGTATCTCATGCCTTCTATGAGATATGATGATGCCATGCTAATGGCTTTAGTAGAGAGGTGGGATGCAGATACCTGCACCTTTTTTCTATCGACAAGCGAGATGATGATAACTCTGGAGGATGTACATCACATCCTTCAAGCTCCCATTCAAGGTGAGACTGTCCATTTCATGGAGGACCATACATATAGGTAGATGAGAGTACCTATAAAGTACTATCTTGGAGGACGTGTTCAAGAGGAGATCATGGAGCCATGCATTGAGCTACAATGGCTACTCTATGCATGATCACCACTTTTGAGATGGATTATTATTTTCACCGTAGCACTAGTACTAGTCCTAGGTGGATGAGGAGCACACTTGGATGGAGGCCTAGTTCACATGATATGGGAGATGGAGCAATGTAGGACCATGTATGCATGGGGTCATAGCATGCTTGCACATTTTAGTATGACCTAGGATAATTTTCTTATCACAGGGTCGAGAGCATGGTGCATTGTATAGTACTATAGGTTTGGTGCCTAGAGCATATCACGTGCACTAGACCGATAGGATTTCCATCTACATGTTCTCTGGGATATCCATGTTCCTTCAATTATCTAATGAGATGAGCATGGTAGTATGGAGATATACTATATTGGAAAGTCAAATTTGACTGCCTGGATCAGGAGGAGATCATATGGAGACCCTACCAATTGATACTGCAGTGGCCAGATGAGACCTTCCAATTAAGGAGGATGTAGAGGGATAGGTTTTTACTGGTGAGGCATGATTATGTAGTAATACCATTCTACTATGATCATGTCATGAGATAGTTCAAGTAGGTATAGGTGCCACCAATAACATGACCATTTTACAGGGGATTAGTGCAAAGTTCCCAAAGGCCAAGAGTTACGAGATGAATCATAGCCAACGATGTTGTCTCCAGTGACTTAGATGACTTAGATCTTGACATGCCCCTAGTCTCTGACATTGATGATGTCAGTGCTATAGATGCATATGAGAAGTGGTGGGATGCAACACGACCAACTTTGATATTTCCTATGGACTACCTTATAGGCTTTGCAAGGCTTCTTCCATATCAGAGGGATGAGGAGGAGACAAGTGGGGAGGTAGGGGTCAGGGCTACAAACCTATTTGCAGATGAGGTAGAGGAGGAATACAACAAGGAGGCATAATCAAACTATGAAGAGGATGAGGAGGAGGATGAGGAGGAGGATGGGGGCCAGCTGATGAGTGATGGTAGTGACATGGAAGATGAGGGTCCAGTTTCCCATGAGTGGAGATATTCAACTCCCACTCATGTTACTAGATCATAGTCAGTAGTCGCATCACATTCCAACACTTATGAGCATGGAGAGGCTAGTGCATCTTCTATTCCTCTTGTATAGGATGAGGTTTTTTTTACATAGTCGGATGGAGATCTAGGTGATAACATATTATTTATGATTATGCTTATGTTCATGCTTTTAATTTACATATATATCATGGTGTGTACTTATTAGCTTTATGATTTCTATCTTATAGGGTCTTTGAGAGATTTGTTGGATCTCTATCGACGAGCAGCTGCAAAGATAGTACCTCCTTCACTCAGAGACAAGGCTATCAACAAGACTACATGCCCCAACCTATCATGGGCCAACATCTAGAGTTGTTCAAGCCTTTTATGAGGCTGAGAGGAGCATATAAGGGCACTACTAGACATGATCAAGTTGAGGGTGATTTGTTAGCACTACAAGCTGCCTATGAGGAGCTTCAATCATCTCAAGATACATCGAAGGTTGAGAGACTTCATGCAAAGGTTGATAGGTTGCAGGTGGATAGAGACCACATAGAGTGAGAGTGCCTAGAGGCCGTCAGACAGGAGGCCACGACTATTGGACGAGTAGGGGGCCTACAGTATGCACTAGATTCTCTTATTAGTTCACAATCTCATACTATCATCTCTTGACAGACCACCTCTTGACATATGTGATCACTAGGTCTCGAGGGATCTGGTAGCCACATGCCACACTAGCATTGTATATTTGATGATATGTACTAAAAATTTGTGATATATATATATATATGGTTGTTTATGTTTATTTGTTTAAGTTAGATAGCAATGTGATTTATCAAATAATCTTTGTAAGACTATTTAATAAATGTCTCCATGATCTAACATGATTTATGTGATCTAATTAAAACTATATTAGTTTTCTTTTAGATGCAACATTATGATTAAGTATGTTATGCTGAATTAAATGCACCTATGATCTAATTAAAGAACATTAAATACATGTAAGGATCTAATTTAACACAACATACAAGATTAACTTGAATAGTATGAAACCTAAAGTAACCACCTAAAATTAATTTAAATAATTACTTTAGTATTCAAGATAAACAAATGATTGTTTGTCGAAAAAGAAGCAATGCAAGAGAACATAGAATTTCTTCTACCAACTCTAACCCCACTACTTTATCATTCACACTATTCAAGAAGATTAGACATAGTACCGGTGCAAATGCATGACATTAATAGGTTCTTTAAGAGGTGTACAGTCCATTTCTGTTAACATGTATGCCCTAGACCCATAAATTTCATCAATTATGTAACGTACTAACCAATTAAGGCTGAATTTTCCTTTTTTAGTTGAGGCGACATTGACATTACGCTAATTTTTAAATAACACCAAATCACCTTATTGTGTAGTTTTCACACACATGCCCTGTTGAAAGCAGGGACCCTCTTTTGCTTTCGTTTCTGGTGTTTCGGCCCTTGGTTTTGAGGTTTTGTTACCTTTGCACGTTCTTGAATGATTATCTTATTCATGCAAATGCCCCTCTTTTAGGAGGAACATTGAAAATCTTAAGTTATGGGAAGTTTTCGGGTTTTCCTTCAACTTCGGGATTTTCCACCATTGGAGAAATTCCCCGGTTTCCTTGAAAACCCGATGTTGGCTGCTTTTGTGCTTTGATTTGGAGATTTTGGTTCCCCGTGGAATTCCACATGGATTGGATTTTCCTGAATTTCTGTCCTCTTGGCAAATTCTCGGATTATGTTTGGCCTATCTTGTCGATGGCATTAATGCTTGGTGGTACGATCCTTGCGACTAGTATTTAGTGGGTTTTCGACAATTTCTTGTTGTCATTTACCTTGCATTGCTACTAAGGATTTTTGATGTTGAGTGCTTGATTGATCCATTGATTCGAGGATTCATTGGTGGATTTCTTGCGTCTTCGGTTGCTTGCTACGGCATTGAAGTTTGTTTCAGGCCGTTGTTGCAATTAAATTCACTTCATTCGGGTATGTGGCCTTGGATTTGCTTTTGTTTCTTGAGTTTAATGGTGCTTAGTGTTCTCATGTTTCCTTTTCGAGCTCTCCCCTGTATGCACAGTTATTTCCATTTTGGGTGGTTTTAGGGTTTTCTGAACTTGATTAATTTACCAGCCCTGAGTGAATTTATGAACCTATTTTTGATTTTACTTAGGTGAAACTCATCAGTGTTTCCTTTGAGTAACCCATCCTCAAACTTAGTGAGAATGGAAATCGGGATATGAGCTAACTCCTCTGCGTGAATGGAAAAAGTTTAGGGTTTGAGCTTAGAAAGTTGATGACTGAATTTAGGGCATCACTGTCCCTCTCCAATTTTCCTCTGGGAATGTTTGGAACCCATGGATAACCGAAAATAGACTTGAAGCAATTTGAATTTGAGCTAGGCGCCCTTAATTTGTAGTCATTCAATCATTCTGGGTGAAAATGGGAGAAATAATAATTCTCAGGATTTCGTGGTCTTCATGGAATTCTCGCACCTTTGGATTTCCTAGGTTTCTCCTTTGTCGTCTCATTTTCCCAGATGTACGTAAAAGCTCGAAATCTCATATACTTTGCGGATTTCCTTCCTGGGCGGATTTTTTCAAAATTATCTCACACTATGGAGAATCTGGAGGGTAGTGAGTTTAATGATTATGTATTGTGCTTCTCATACTTGATATTAACAATTTAAAGGATGTTGCGTGCTTTCCTTCCATTTTATGGTGACAGATTCTTGATATTCATGCTTAATCGTTAAAATCCACCCAATAGGGATTCTCTTGGATTTCCTCGGATGGTTCAAAATCCCATATTTCCTATTAAGGGTGCTTCACTATAAATTTAGGGGATTTTGGATCTTTGTTTTGAGTTGGTTGATTATGATTGAATTCCTTATGGTTGATTAAACATCTATGCTAATATTATAAAGGCGAATTTATTATGGTTCTTTGTTGGGTGCAGGCTGAATTGAGTAGGAAGATGGCTAGCAAGACAATGAGCAAGTTTATGGATTTAAGTGCTGAAGGATCTTTGCTCTCAGAAGTAGAAAGAATTAAGTTGGACATAAAGAGTAAGGTTCCTGAATCCAAGTTTTCGTCCTCTTGGTCTGAAATTGGTGACACTAATGTAGGTAGGTAGGATTATGAGGAATTCAAGGCAAGAATGGCACAACCAAACCCACCATTGTTGGCTAGAAGATTGATAAAATCAAGGTTGGCTCATGTGGTTGGGTTTCCTCTAACTGTGCAGTGTTATGAGTTGGTGTTAGAGTGTACCAGACAATATGATAGGGGCACACAGAGGGTGATTGGTCCTCAAGGCAGGGTGTTGGCCAACTTCTCTCCTATATCTATGGCACATACTTTTGACATTCCTGATAGATCTCATGTGGTGGCTCTAGACCTTAATGTTTCCAAGAATTATTTTGAGGATGATACAAACAAGGATCTATAGGTAGTTAACTCTTGGTTGGAAAAACCCAAGCCCCACATCTCAAAGCTCCCAAAACAATTATATAGGGAAAATTTCAAACCAGAGTACTATGATGCCATCACACTCCTTAACAGGGTGATAGGTTTGAAGAGTGCTAGAGTCTTTGAGAATTGGATGTTCTTTGTCATTGTGAGGATGGAATAGAAGGTAGATTATCACTGGGTAGGCATTATAAGTGCCATGATTCATGATCAGTTGTGCAATGTGCTACAGACAAAGAGCTTCACCATGAATTCTTATTTAGTTTATGCACTTGCAAGGTTAAATCCATATAAGGGGTTGAGTACCAGAGGCACTTTTGGGAAGGATGTAATATATGAAGTCTATCCATAGTTACACTTAGGCAGTGCCAGCTATAGGATGGTAAATGATGCATTCACCATGTACATCACAAGGCTGCTTCAAGGTGCAGAGCATGTTAGAATATCTGATCATGCTAAGGAATTGATAAAGAAGTATGGGGCTTGGTTTATACAGTTCCCCACCTTTTCTTACATCAGGATAGATGGTTTCCAAAGAGCCCCTTATATACTTCCAATGTATCCTACTGATCATCTTATACTCCTAGAGGTAACAAGGAAAATATGTGACTTTGATGCTATAGTCAAGAAGGAGAAACAAAAAACCGGGTTTGGAAATGACTTTCCCCTCATAATATATGGCAATGAGGCCTAGCCTTCTGTACAGATGACACACTTCTCCAAGGAAGAGATACATACTTTGGGTCTATCCTTCCATTCTAAAAGGACCAGATTTGACATAACTAGTGAAGCTCAGAAGAAGGCCAGTAGGGAATACAGCCACAAAGTTGATATAGAGGACTACTGGGCCAACTGCAAGGATGATTTTGAGATTAAAAAGAAGAAATTCTCTAGGTTGCTAGTTGATTTAATTAGGTTATACAATGTTAAGGTCATCCCAGACCAGATAGATGATGATGGGGATGTGATTCAAGGCCACAATTACGAAGCTGTGAAAGATAAACCAATCGGTGAAGTAGATTGGCTAGAGGAAGAAAAGATAGAATTGGAGAAAATCTGGCTCCAGTGGTGAAATATACGAAGCTGTGGCTTAAACATAAGATTTTGGAATTAGAAAGTGGAGGTGTGCAATGCACCTATGACCTAATGGGTGATTTGGAGTTCCATTCTACCTCAGAAGAATCAATTGAACAAGATCCTAAGGGTAAGGCTAAGGTGGATTCTCCTTTTAAGATCAAGATCAAGCGTGCTCAAGCAGAAGCTGAGAAGGAAAAGAAAAGGAAGCCTAGTGCTAAGAGGAGGAATTTTACTTCTAGGGAGAAGGTATTTTCTCAAGGAGAGTAACCTATGGAGAAGGAAGATGAAGGTGGTGCTCATTTGCCTAAGAGAAGGAGGATGGTGAGATTGTCTCAAAAGAAGAAGGAATCTTCTAAAGCAGAGGATAAGGCCGACCCACCGATAGTGAATGTGGAGAGTTCAGGGGATAAAACTCAAGTGTATATATGAGGAGGTCAAGAACTCCTTCTCCCAAGGATAGTGCATCAAGAAAGGAAGTCCCCTTAGCTACTTCTATTGCAGAGCAATATGATGCTACCCCTCCTCATGGAATTCATAATGTACTAGATGAGCCCAAAGATGTTGGGGGTTGTCAAGATTAGGAGGATGAAGAATTCCAAGAGGGAGAACTTTACAGTACTGAGGAAGAGATAGAAAAAGTGTTGCAGTCCCCCTTAGTGACATATGTGGATTTGCCTACCGGTGATGATGGAAATGGATCTCCTGTGAAAGTAAAGATACTTGAGAGGACTCCTTCACCAGTGCCTAAGGAACAAGAACGTAATGCAGAAAAGGATGAAAACTCAGGAGATAAGGAGGAAGAAGGGAGTAAATTTGGAGAATTTCCTTTTGAACAAAATTCGAATGTGGATTCTCCTAGGGACCAGCTTGACAAAGATAAACAAGGTGAGCAACAGTCAGTTTCTGCCACTCCTAGCTGGCTCAGTGACAGATTGAGGAGTAAGTAGATTATAGTGGAGGACACTCTCCCTAATTGCAATGACTTGTTGGTCAAAATTGGGAAAGGAAAATCAAAGAAGGCCGAGGTTGTTTCAAGGATTGAAAGAGATGGGGCGAATAATAGAGTGGTTCATGTTGCTACCCCAGCTCTTGATAAGAATAAGGAGGATGTGACTAGTGATGATTATAGTATACAAACTATAAACTTAGGGCCTATCTCCATGGAGCAATAAATTGAAGAATATGAAGGTTCTAGTGTTGCAATCTTGGGTAGATTAAGGAAGGAGACACAAACTAAGCAAGAGTTGAAGAAGGAGAATGAACGATTGAAGAAGTACTTGCAGGGTTTGATGAAGCCCTTGCAATCTATTAGCTCCTCATCTTTTGCTGCGGGTTTTCTGCCACAAGAAACCATAACAGAGCTAAACAAAATAAAGACCACTGCTCTTGCCATAACAAATTGGTTACAAGGGGTGCAAATTAGGGGAGATAATGCTATCAAGGACATCCTTTCAACTGGAGGAGATGCAATGAGATCAATAAATTGGTTGAAAGATGTATTGGCTCAAGATAAAGAAGATGTGGATCTCCTGTTGCAGAAAACCAAGACCATCATGGAGTATATTGAAGATAAG
>VDFB02270398.1:0-37782 GCA_007258455.2 Sequoia sempervirens
CAGGACTTGAACGAAAGACATCAAAAGTGGGTAAGCTTCAAGCGTACGATTTTGACATTGAATATGTCAAAGGGAAAAACAATATTGTGGCTGATGCTCTATCTAGGAGACCTCATTTGAGCTCATTGTGTGAGCTTACTGCTGATTGGAAGGAGGTGTTGCTTGCTGATTATGCCAAAAATCAGTTTGCAACCAGCGTCATTGAAGGTACTTTTCATGATGAAAGGTACAAAGTGGTTGAAGGTTTGATACATTACAAAGGAAGGATCTTTTTGGTGGTTGATTCTAAGCTCAAAAAGAAGATTTTGATGACCTTTCATGACATTCCACTTGTTGGTCATCAGGGTTTCTTCAAGACATATAGGCAGATTTGGGAAAGATTTTCTTGGAAAGGGCTGAAAGGGGAAGTCCAACGCTACATCCAGGAGTGTCTCACTTGTTAGATGAAAAAAAATGAGCATTCTCTACCCATTGGTCTACTGCAATTTCTTCCCATTCCCAACCAAAAATGGGAAAGTATATCAATGGACTTCATCACAGGGTTGCCCAAGGTCCAAGGCAAAGATTGTATCTATGTTGTAGTGGACAGATTAACAAAGTTTGCTCACTTCTTTGCCATCACTAGCTCATTTTCAGCAGCTCAAGTTGTAGATTTGTTTTTCATGAAGTGTTTAGATTGCATGGGTTGCTGAAAAACATTGTGAGTGATAGGGATAGCAAGTTCCTAAGCACTTTTTGGCAAGAAGTCTTCAGGATGAGTGGTATGGTGCTTACTCCAAGCACTAGTTATCACCCTCAAACGGATGGTCAAATAGAGATAGTGAACAAATGGTTGGAAGGCTATCTTAGAAACTATGTTTCGGAACAGCAAAGGGCATGGGTGAAATGGCTTCACCTAGGAGAGTATTGCTACAATTCATCCTTTCACATGTCAATAAGGATGTCTCCATTCTTTGGTGAAATGGCTCTCTATGGTTATGAGGCTCCTAGCTTTGCTGATTTGGTGTTTGGTGATAGCAAAGCCCCTCAAGCCAAGGATTTGTTGCAGCATGGTAAGATATCTTGAAGTCCTTGAAGAACAACCTTCAGATTGCACAGAATCAACAAAAGATGTAGGTTGATCAGTGGCATGTTGAATGCTCATTCGAGGTTGGAGATATGGTTTATCTTCGACTACAGCCTTATAGACAGTCTACTCTCAAGAAGAGTGGAGTTGAGAAGCTCAAACCTCGTTTTTATGGACCATTCAGAGTTATCAGAAAGGTTGGGACAGTAGCTTATGAATTGGAGCTACCATCAAATAGCAAAGTACACAACGTCTTCCATGTATCTCGCCTCAAGAAGGCACTTGGACACAATGTTGTTGCTTCATCATAGTTACCACCTTTGGATGAAGAAGGACAGTTAGTTTTGATTCCAGAAGAGATTTTTGATTCCAGAGAGCGTTCTTTGAGAAAAAAAACAATCAGAGAGTACTTGGTGAAGTGGAAAAACTTGCCTATGGAGAATGCGACTTGGGAGAATGAGGAGATTCTGCAGCATCTAGACTTGCAATTGCTTGAGGAAAAGCAATCTTGGGGAGGGCAGACTGTAATGTCCCCTTCTCAAGCGAGATGAATTCAGTTGACCGTTGGCCTATTCCAGAGACCCATAGGTTACTCGGGGGTGAAATTAGGGTTTCTTGTTTTGGAGATTGTTGTTGCTCAAAATTTGGAGGTTGAATTGCGGATTCTTTTTGGGTTTTTAGAAAGCTTCGTAGTGGTGTGACTTGCAGTGTAATCCGAGCATCCTCTAGAATTTACTATTTTTAGTAAATTCTATTTTTGGCAGTGGACAGGTTGGCTTCCCTCAGCTGTCAGTTCAGTTGGTATGTTTGATTTTGGCTTTTGATGCATTTTTTGGTGAGATAAGTGATTTTAATTAGAAAAATGTTATAATTTAATATTGGGACCCCTTGGCCTAATGAGACAACTTTATGTTGTTTTTAAAAGAGGGACTTTTGAGGGTGCTTATTTCATTAAGAAATATTTGATGTTCTAAGGTAAAAAATGCTCAAGGAGAAAAGTACGCCAACTTTGGAGAGCTTGTTATTTTATTTAAAAATGATTTATATCTTTCTTGAAATGGGACGCCACCTTGATGCTTGGTCAATGGTCAAGTCAAAACCTAAAAGCATCTTGAAGATTGGGTGCACCTTCTGGAAGCTTCTAGAGGGTCTTCTCAAAATTATAAAAGGGAGCCTTGGGTCTTCATTTCACATCTTATGTCTTTAGTATTGTTATGCTGCCGAAATGGTGCTGGAATTGCTTCGAGGAATAAATGCCTCCTAGCCTTGGCTCGACTTCTTGCTTGAAATATAGCAACTAGTGAAGATGTTAGATGATAGTTGAGTGGATTTGTAGTGAGTTTTGGCATTGTAGTGGTGATTATGCATTTTGTAGTGTCCCCTTGCATTCTAGTTGATTTTTTGGAGTTGCTGATTAGCTTGACTGTATGTGAGTTTCATTCATAAAATTGAAAATAAAATTTATCTCCTTCTGGGTATTGTCTTATTGCATTTCTCTGACAAGGGCGACCTTATTTGTTAAATTTCAGATTTTATGATGAAGAATTGAATTTAATGGAAAGAAATCGCCCCTCACTAAAGGCCGTACCATTTGGTTCCCTTGAAGTTTATGCAAAAAATAAATATCAGCTTTGAGTCAGTTTGATGGTTCATTCTTGGGCACCTTCATCCTAGGAGCACTTTGCATTAGGTCTTTTGCATTTTGGGTGAGTATTGAGTGTTAGTCGGATATTTTACTTTGTTGTCGGCCATAGTCGGCCAATTGTCAAATAAAACAATAGTTAGTAAAGAATAATAATGTCATGTACTCTCGGGAAAACATGTTCAGATTAATGTTAATGTAATGTTGTTATGAAACGTCGTGTCGGTTGGTTGTCTAACCACCGCCGAGCGTTATATGTAGTCGGGTGGGGATAGTCGGGAGATAATAAGGAATGAGTTTTTGCCGATGGTTATACTGTAAGCATTGTGATACTCTTTGTACATGATATTCCTGAGAATGAATAAAGTTTCTGGCATTTTACTATGATATCTTTCCGTTTATTGTTTTATCCTATGTTCTGCATATTACAAGTTTGCCAGTAGTACGTCAGATTAGAATCCCATTCCGTAGGCAAACATTTGGCGCTGTTGCCTGAACGGACTAGGGCATCATCCACCATGGCAGCGTAATGGGTCAATCAGCGGAAGAACCTATAAATGCTAATGAGGAACGAGAAGACTCATTGACAGAAGATTTGGTAAATTTGTGGAAAATCTCGCTCCGTGACCATGTACGTAGGGAATCCCACATTCGGGAGATCCCTGAGGAAGTCATCTGGGATCAGCTGGAAGTGACCGACGAGGTGAACCACCTCCTGAACCGCATGCCCAGGTTGCTGGCCCGCCATTTGATTATTCTGCAAGACTTGCGCGAAGAAGAGGATCGCGAGCGCCGCAGGCAGCAAATCGTACAACGTTGTGAAGACAGAACCAAACGTGAGGAAGAAGAACGAGATACTAGCCGACGTCGTACTCCCGGCAATCGGCAATGATCGCCTGAACAACTAAATGCCCGTACGGCCGAACAAAGACAAGAATAGAGTACCTGACGGGCACAAGACTTCGGAAGAACAAGTTCGGCGATCACTCAGGCTACAAGAACAGGAAAGTCGACGAAGACGACTAAGGCAAGTCGGTAAGGAATTAGATGAGGACTTAATTGAAATAAATCAGAGCATAAAAAGAACATATGACAATTTGACAAGAATAGACACATCTATTGAACGAGCACACTACAGTTTGATAGACGGAAGGGACGAAGACCCTTTCAGCACTCCACATACAGGAAAATATAATCTCTATGAAAAGGAAGATGAATTGAATAATAGCATCAGACGATTTCGAGAGTTGTCACTCTCGGACGACGACGCAGAGTTAAGGAGGGGAAGGCCAGAGCTTAAGACCCCAGGATAGAGAGAGCATTGGCGGGATCCTGAGGAGACCCACGGTGTTGCGGACGCTGACGGAGGACGTGGCAGTGACTCGTACGTGGCCGAGAGTGCTGGTGACGCACAGGGACGTAGCGAGGAATCCACTAGTCTAATCGGGTCCAAAACACAAGGAGGTCAACAAGGAGGCCAACCGGTAAAGATGGCTCACCCGGATCGGAAAAAGTTGCCGATATTCATGGGGAATGGCTCTGAGGATCCCGTACGGCATTGCAAGACATGCGAGACTATCTGGATAGCCAGCGGGCAGGATGACCCCGACCAGTGGCTGAAGGCATTTCCAGCAACACTCAAAGACAGTGCCATTGATTGGTACTCGGAATTGGACCAAGCGCAGAGAGCCACATGGAGGGTCCTGAAGCAAAATTTTGAAGCAGAGTTCAAACTTCTGCGGGACGATAGTGAGATCGTCACAGAAATCTATCATACCAAACAAGGCAAGCACGAGAACGTACGGACCTACAACAGGAGGTTGAAAGACTTGATCGGGAAGCTGGAGGCACAGCCGGCCGATGGGTTAAAGAAAAGATGGTTCATTGAAGGACTGATTCCCTCACTCCGGCGGAAAATGAAAGTAGTACCGCCATCCTCGTACACCGAAGCCTACAATCGGGCGATGGATATTGAAAGTGAAAATAGGACCTCCTCGAAGGGGAAGAGGAGGGATGACGACGAGAGTGCTGAGGAAAGTGACGATGAATCAACAACCGTACAGGCCCTTCGGCGGGATATGATGAGGATAATGAAAGAACTGAAGGCCGACAAGGACGGATCCAAAGAGGCCAATGAATTATGGTGTACAGACTGTAAAACGGAAGGTCACACAAAGGCAAGTTGCCCAAAAAAGTTATTCTGTGACATCTGCCAGGTCATGGGACACTCCGTCAAGGAGTGCCCATACAATTTAAAAACTAAAAGTTCGCAAGTATTCTTCACTCAGGGCGAACAATCAACTCCTCCAACCACGCCACCAAAGCCACAGAACAACAATGCATCCCCTGGAGGCTACCGCAACAATCGGCGAAATACGCCGAGAAGTAAAATTCAGTACGACAACAAAGGACGACCGATGATCCAGTGCCGGAACTGTAATGAATGGGGTCACTTTGCGAGGGATTGTCAGAGCGGCCAAGGCAATGGGGGAAAACTGTGCAAGTGGTGTGGACCGGGTGATCATGAAGACACCGACTGTCCGAAGCAAAAAGGAAGTATCAATATGCTGGAGGTAGCCGACGAGGAGGTCTTGGCGATTACGAGAGCACAGTCAAAACGAGCAAATTATCCAGATCCTCGTACGGAGAAAGAAAGATTTCGGGAGGCCAAGACAAAAGTAGCAGAGGCAATGACGAATGAAGGCAAGAACTATAAAGCCACCAGTACGTTGCTACAGTCGGAGTCGGAGAAGAATATCGTACGGCAGGTGCTTCACACAACCGTACCCATTAAGGTAACTGATCTTTTGCAAACAATGCCTTCTCTCAAAGTAGCACTTACCAATGCTATTGGAGAAAATCTTCCGAAGAGTTCACCAGAACGTACGCCAGAAGTGGTAGCCGAGACTTCGGATCCAATGCTCCTAGCAGTAAGCATCGGGAGGAAACCAGCCGTCGTCGAGATGGAAATCTTGGGCATGAGATTATCTAATACTATCGTCGATGGTGGTTCAGGAGTAAACGTACTGCCAGAAGAGACTTGGAAGTGTCTGGGTAAGCCGACTCTTTGGCCCCCGACATTCCACCTCGTGGGAGCAGATCAACATGGCATCAGACCGTTGGGTATACTAATGGAGCAGAAGGTCTCGATCGGCACGCAACTGTTTCTGTTGAATTTTGTAGTCATCCCAATGGAGAAAAAAGCGTACGATGCACTCTTGGGACGGGGATGGCTGATTGCTGCCAAGGCAACCCACAACTGGAAGCGGAATACACTCTCAATAGAAAATCGGGGGAGGAAATACACCATTGATCTGAAGAACCAGGCCGTCAGTGAGGATCTGGCATCTTCGGCATCTGAATCTGGAGGAGACTTAGACGATGATGAGAGAAAGACAATGGAACCAGATGAAGAAGGGGTATTGGAGATCGGCAGTTGCTCGGAAGATGAGACCAGTTCACTGAGCGGACTGTTTCACTGGCAGATGGAGGATTATGAAGTCTTCCACCCGGATTGCCACATGCTGCAGGTCAAAGAGGGGGAAGTAGAAAAGGATAATGGCTCGACCAGTGAGACATTCCCACCTGAGTACGGAGAATATAAAGAAGGTACGGCCGAATTGGATGTGACTCCAGCCCACAGGTTCGAGCAGGACAAAATCATGAAGTACGAGGAACCAACGTTGAAAAAAGTAAATCTCGGGGAATCAGCCAAACCTAAGGAGATTTTTGTGGGTGACGACTGGGACCCTGTCCTGAAGGCGGCAGCATTTAGAATCTTCATGGAATACAAAGACGCTTTCGCTTGGACGTACAAGGATTTGAAAGGCATACCACCGGAGTTATGTGTGCACAGGATTCCTCTCGTACCGGGAGCCCAGCCCGTACGAAAGCGACCGTACAGAATGAACAAAAATTATGCCGCTAAAGTACAGGAGGAGATTGAGAAGATGCTGGAGGCCGGCATTATTTTCAAGGTGGAAGTCAGTGAGTGGGTATCGCCGATCGTCATATCATTAAAGAAAGAGAAGGAGCAAATTAGAATCTGTGTGGACTTCCGTAGCCTGAATGCAGTGACTATCAAGGATCCATTTCCCATTCCCTTCACCGACTCGATTTTGGAAGAAGTTGCTGGGCACGAAATGTACTCCTTTCTAGATGGCTTCTCGGGTTACAATCAGATCAGTATCGCCGAGGAGGACAAATTAAAGACTACATTCGTCGTCGAGGATGGGGTGTACGCATACAACCGCATGCCGTTTGGATTATGCAACGCACCAGCTACATTTCAGAGGATTATACTCCACATCTTTGATAAAATGTCAGTAGGTAATTTCAAAGCCTTCTTGGATGATTGGTCGATCTATAGTGACAAAGAAAAACATTTGAAAGCTTTAGGCGAGTGCATGGAACGGTGTAGAGCAGCCCGCCTTGCCTTGAATCCAAAGAAATGCAGATTTATGGTGCCGCAGGGGAAGTTGCTCGGACACATTGTGTGCAAAGCTGGGTTGAAAACGGATCCTGACAAGGTGCGAGTCATCGTACAGATGGAGGCTCCCGAGAATGTCACTGGAGTAAAGTCTTTCCTCGGCCATGTGGGATACTACCGGAGGTTCATTAAAAAATTTTCCCAAGTATCGTACCCTCTCGACCTACTGACGAGGAAAGGCCAACCATTCGTGTGGGCCGAAGAACAGGAGAAGGCATTCCGGGAACTGAAGGATCGACTGATCAGCTCACCCATATTAATGTACCCGGACTGGGATAAGGAATTCCACGTACATGTAGACGCTTCTAATTTTGCCATCGGAGCAACCCTAGCACAAGTGGGAGCGCACGGGTTGGATCACCCAGTATTCTTCGCCAGCCGGCTACTCTCAAAGGCAGAAAGGAATTATAGTACGACCGAGCGTGAGGCACTGGGAATGGTGTACGCTGTACAGAAGTTCAGGCATTACCTCCTCACCACGCCATTCACTTTTTACGTGGACCACCAAGCTTTGATGTACCTGGTAAACAAACCGATTATCCAAGGACGGGTGAGTAGATGGTTACTGCTGTTGCAAGAATTTACGTTCACCATCATCGTACGGCCAGGAAAAAGCCATGTTATTGCCGACCAATTATCTAGAATCCGGTCGGGTGAACCTGCAGAGGGTGGGGTGAATGAAGACTTTCCGAACGCACATTTATTTCAGATTGCAATATTGCCATCATGGTACGAGAAGATTGGAGACTATCTGTCCACATCCACATTCCCAAGTGATATGCCACCAGCTGAGAGGAGGAAGATCGTACTGAAAAGTAAGACATTCCAATTGATCAATGGGCTACTCTACAAGATGGGACCCGACCAGATCCTCCGGAGATGTGTCGTCGAGGAAGAAATACCCGGCGTACTAAAAGAGGCACATGAAGGACTGGCTGGCGGCCATATGGGACCTGATGCTACAACAAGGAAAATTCTCTTGGCAGGTCTATGGTGGCCGACGATGCACACTGACGCCAAAGAATGGGTGGTAGGTTGCGACACTTGCCAGAGGGTTGGGAAACCATTGAAGCGGGATTTCATGCCACTGCATCCCTCACAGCCTCAGGAATTGTTCGAACGATGGGGGTTGGACTTCATCGGACCATTGAAGGTGAGTCACTTGCATCGATGCCGATATATTGTGGTCGCTACAGAATATCTAACGAAGTGGGCTGAAGCTCGAGCATTGCCAGACAATACAGCACAAAGTACGGCAAGATTCATCTATGAGCAGATAGTAACACGGTACGACATCCCCATTCGGATCACAAGTGATCGTGGAGGACACTTCGTTAATTATGTTATCAGGTTGATGACGACAGAGTTCCAAATTTTTCACAACCTGTCAAGTCCATACTACTCGCGAGCTAATGGCCAGGCGGAGTCGACAAATAAGGTGCTCGTGTCAGTGATTCACAAATCATGTGGCGTGGAAGAAGCTGACTGGGAAGAAAGGTTACCAGCCGTCCTATGGGCATATCGTACAACTTACAAGGTAACAACAGGCCACACGCCTTTCCAGTTAATGTACGGTCAGGAGGCAGTGATGCCGATGGAGTATATGGTACCAAGTCTGAGGATAGCCGTGGAGAATCGGTTGGGCGATACTGAAAGTTTAAGGGAAAGACTATACCAACTGAATAAGCTAGACGAGCGAAGAGTGATGGCACAATGGGCGACGGAGAACATGCAATGGCGACGGAAATATTGGCACGACAAGCATCTCCGGCGAATGAATTTCCGACCGGGACAGTTCTAAAGTATAACGGCCGTAACGAGATCAAGCCGGGGAAGTTTAAAGTTTATTGGTTGGGACCGTTCCGAGTACGGGAAGTAGGTGACAATGGGTCTATAAAATTGGAAAATCTTGATGGGTCATTGATATTGGAGGCAATCAATGGATCGAAGCTAAAGCCATACCAGGAGAGAAAAGAGAAGAATACTATCGCCATAAACATGTTGGGCTATGCAACAAAGGAAGATTGGCCTGTGCAGAGTGAAGGCCCGAGAGAACAAGACTGGGGACTAGGAGGTCCTGGTTATGTAGCAGACAATGTCTGGGCAGAATCAGGGCGAGATCAAATAAATGAAGAGAGGTTGGCAGAGAAGCGAGTAGAAGGAATTGCAGTACCACGAATACACAAGCACTTGACCAATGCAGTATTCGGAACCCCTGCATTGTGGTGTCGAATGGGGGGACATTGGCACTATGTAGCCCCTTATGAAGGAATAAGACGGGGATATATAGCCAAGGACTTGGACGCGGAAGCCCAAGCGGAAAAGGAGAACCAGGCAGAAGAACAGGATGAACTGCAAAAAGATGACGAGGAGGAATGGACTAAGGAGCAATGGGATGCTTATTTCGAGAAGAAGGCCCCTTGTTTAAAGACAGTGTTGAAGAAAAAAGATATGTTCGTGTCAATGGTGGACGGATATATAAAAGATCTCCTGAAACAAATGTGTCGAGAAAGAAGAAAAATACCAAGGGTTAGGAAGATCACAACTCAAGATGGACTCTGGAAAATAATTCCTAACCTAGTGGGACCACCGACAGTACAAGGCGACGATGTTACGTGGTATCAACAGTACAGCGGAAGGTACGTCGACGGAAGTTTTCGAGGTATTGGTCCTGCCCCTTTACTGGATAAATGGTTTGATATAGAATATATAGGAACCTGTTGCGAGGAAGAATGTTATAAACGGCCACCACACACATGTAAATGGTATTACACTTCAGAATTAAAAGTTCGGACACACAGTGAAGTCAGAGGAATAAAAAGAAAAGAAGAGAAAAGGGAGGAGAGAGAAGGTGAACAAAAGTGGAAAAAAATAAAAAGGAAAGAAGAGAGAAGAGAGGAAAGAGAAAAAGAACGGAAGTTGGAAAAAATAAAAATAAATAGAAAAGAAGCTATGAAAATAAAAGAAAATAACGAAGTAAGTAAAGAAAAACAAGGCGTATGGGAAGAAAAAGAAAAAGAAGAGAAAAATAAAAGAAACGAAAGAGAAGTCAGAAAAGAAAGCAAACGAAGGGAGAAAAAATTAAATAATAAATTAAATAAGTCGGCCATCAGGAGAAATATTAAATTAAGTAAAGTGAGGCAGATTAAAATAAACGCCTGGAGCATTAAACAACCCGTACGGCCAAAAGGGAAATTGACTGAGGAGAGTAAAGGGCGAAAGATTAAGGGAAAGAATATTAAAATAATAAGGAGATGCCAAAACCCGAAGAGGAAGCAAGGCATACGGCCAAGGGTGAAGGAAAGTAAAGAAAAAAATGAAATAAATATAAAACCTCAAATCATACGGCCAATTGAAGAGGCGACAGGTCGGAGACAAGAGCACAGAGGAAAAGAAGGGAGTAAGAACTTGCACGAATTTATCAGTTGCAGAGGCGCACAGGGCACAGAGAAGGAAGTCGTATGGCATCAGGGATTCTATACTCAACACAATTCGCCAGACAAGGAAGTCGTACGACATCAGAGATTCTATACTCAGCACAATTCGCCAGACAAGGAAGCCGTACGGCATCTAAAAAACTTCAAGGCCGTATGGGGTTCTACTTCTCAAATCGCATGCCAAGGGTTGAAGCCTGTGGAGGATGTACGACACTCACCAATCCTTCAAATCGTACGGAACTCAGAGCCTGACATCGTACGGCATCCAAGGGACTCTCAAACTGTACGGTATCTTCATATTTCCCAGTATTCATTCTATTTGTCAGTAAAAATCGTACGGCCTCTGCAAGTTGGAAATTTCGCCAGGATTTACATCGTACGGCAAGTGAAAATTGAAAGCTTGGCCAAGTTCTGCACCGTACGGCCTTTGCAACTGGAAAATTTTGTTAAGTCCTGCATCGTACGGCTATTCCAGACTGAAATTGGTGCCAGGGTTGAAATCGTCCAGTAGCTCAGTGATATTTTCCAGGTCGTACGACATCAGTGCAGCAGTGACTTCCTTCCAGTCGTACGACATTATTGCCTCAGGAGATTTCGTACGGCCTCAGCACTGCAGGAGAATCTGTACGGTACTAGCATTTCAGGGGAACTTGGACGGAATTCACAGTACTTCCATATCGTACGGATTTCAGAGTGTCTTCAAACCGTACGGCCTCAGGGTTCCACAGTCGTACGGCCATTCATCCAAACCGTACGGCCTTGGCAAATCATTTGGCAGTTCGGCAGTTTCCATCGGCAGTTCGGCAATTTTCGGCAGTTCGGCAGTTTTTGGCACTTCGGCAGTTCTCACCGGCAGTTCGGCAGTTTTTGGCACTTCCGCAGTTCCCATTGGCAGTTCGGCAGTTTCCACCGGCAGTTCGGCAGTTTTCATAGTTTCGGCAGTCTCGAGAGTTATAAAGTCGGCTGGAATCGCCGAACTGACAGAAAGATGGACAAGGGCAAGAAGGCTATGCAGCACCAGCCAAAGGTAGCCTCGGCTGGGAAAAGAAAAAGGATGGATGCCGATAATGAAACGATGGCATGGGAGAACCTGACCGGAAATGAGTGCAAGCAATGGTGGCAAAGCACTCCCGACGACCACTCTCTGAAGGTTGCGCTTCGACACGCTCAGGTAGACAAGGCTGTGCTCGTGCCCTTTTTCAATTCTCGGGAGTCCGAGCCTTGGCTGAAGGCGATGGTGGAGAACTATTGCAGGCATACGCACAAGTCAGTCATTCATTACAGAGGTTGCCGAGTGACCGTTTCATTTTGGCCGCAGGACTTTGAGCGGGTGTTCGGCGTCCCAGCTTCGGGAATAGGGGTTAACAAACCCAAGAGAATGACACAGGAACACAAAGAACTGTTGGTCAAGCAAGTGTGCCGAAGCGACTTGTCAGCCGAAGAACAGCATATCATATGGAGTACTGGCAATCGAGGCCTCCGGAAGAACCACCTAGCAACGGCAGAATGGAAATGTTTGCTTGACCTAATGAAATGCCGACTCACAGGTGCTAGCCGAGCGTCGGACATTGCTTTATGGCTAGTTGATTTCATGGTCGGACTCCGCGTCGGCCGAGTATACAACTGGGCGAGGCTACTTACAAAGCGGATGAGGGATTTTCTAGCGCAGAGGCATAAGGCCTTCTATATGACTCAGCACGCCATAGCTCTCTTTTTGGATTCCGTGCACACACAGGTGCCCGAGGGCAATTGGGGTCGGTTGTGGCCACTCACTCACCTGGATCCTGGATTACCGACCGTCTTCTACTGGTCGAAACTGGAAGTAAAGCAGGCGAGGGCACAGCTTCGGGAAGAAAGAGGAAACGAAAGGAGGCGTCGGTGGAAGAGGAAACATCAGAGGAGGAGGCCTCGGAGGAGAGCGATGCATCTGACAGAGAGGAGCCTATTGACTTATCTTCCTCGCCATCGGAGTCTAGTCCACCGGCCGATGAGGAGGTGTCTGTTGCCATCGGGGGTCAGGAGGCAGGCGAGATTGATATACCATTATTGCAGCCGGCAGGATTTACTCTTCCGGCACCGCCAGCCAACCAGAGCACACACTCAGTCACGTTCACCCTCCCTGTTGCGCCAGTTGGAGCCGGGCGGATGTTGAGGGTAGCCGCTTCACTACCGGGAGCATCTCCAGGGTGGGCACCTCTCGCCACCACATCACAGGGGGCACTCACTGTATCGGCGGCAGGTTCCACTGCCTCGGTTGAGATACTGCTAGCGGTTTGTTCTCTTACACCACCGTCAGCATCGGCAGCGACAGGAGTGGCAACCTCGGCAACAGGAGTTGGGCGAATGACTGAGGCCATTGAGGAGATGACTCCAGCCGCAGGAGCACCCGGGGTAGCACAAATCGATAGTTGGCTGGGATCAGTGGGCCTCACTTTGGACGTGGCCGAGCAGCCAGACCAGCAGGAGAAGAGTCCCTCGGAGGGACAAGGGGACGAGGAGGGGCCGATCATTCACACCCAGCAGAGTGAGACGGCCAGGATTGGCGAAGACACACTTGCGCACCCAGAGGCGAGCATAGCAGAGGCACCAGAGATAGCCATTCAGGAGCCTCAGCCGGTAGTCAGGGAACCACCCCAAGAGGAGACAGAATATTGTATACCTTCTGATGATGAGAACGAGGAGGGTGCTTCCACGGAGGGATTTGTCGTGGAAATGTCACAGCCGGACCCGTCGGACCCAGTAGGCACAGTACAGCGATATGTGGAGGAGCTCGAGCACATGGGCAGATTGATGATCCGCGTGGGACAGGTTTCCAGGGACCTGAGGATTGGCCGATCGCCTCTAGTAGGCCAGGAGGTTCACCGCATTCGGGGATTTGTGCAGATGGGGTGTGAGGCGGAGTTTGCACGGATATTTGGCGAGGGGTGGCCAGCAGGAGAGACTCCTGCTATGATGAGAGCTTGGCGGGTCGGCCACCGAGGCTAGTAGGGCGGGATGCAGGCGTCCTGGAGAGTTTATACTACATCGAGCTTGCCTTCCGAGATGTCTTCATTCTGATGAAGCGCCAAATATTTTCCACCGAGGTAGTGGTATCTCGCCGAGTGGATGCCTATAGACTCCTTCAGCGGGTCAAGGATGAGTCAGCTGCGACCATCAAGAGCATTCAGACTGACTTAGCTGAACAATCTCGGCTTGCCAGCGAGAGGGGAGCCCGATTGGACATCTTGGAGCCTCGGGTGGCAGCCTTGGAGGAGGAGGCACAGCAGAAAGAGGCAGCATGGCAGCAGCGAATGAAAGCGTTGGAGGACTAGTTGGCTGCAAAAGAGGTAGAATTGGCGGCCAAGAATGCAGAAGCAGAACAGGCAAAGAGCCAACTGATGGAGGCAGCCCGGATGGTAAAGGCGGCGAGGGAGAGGGAGATCCTGGCAGATCGGCAGCTTCGCACACGCACAAAGGAGCTGAGGCGCCTGAGAGCAGAGCATTCTTCCACCACTCCGACGTCATCTGTGCATCCAGGGACGCACTCCCTTCCCCCTACTTCTCAGTAATCTTATCTTACTGTATGTATGTCGTCTGGAAGACGACTTCTTTTTTGGGGGGGATGATGTTAGTCGGATATTTTACTTTGTTGTCGGCCGTAGTCGGCCAATTGTCAAATAAAACAATAGTTAGTAAAGAATAATGTCATGTACTCTCGGGAAAACATGTTTAGATTAATGTTAATGTAATGTTGTTATGAAACGTCGTGTCGGTTGGTTGTCTAACCACCACCGAGCGTTATATGTAGTCGGGTGGGGATAGTCGGGAGATAATAAGGAATGAGTTTTTGCCGATGGTTATACTGTAAGCATTGTGATACTCTTTGTACATGATATTCCTGAGAATGAATAAAGTTTCTAGCATTTTACTATGATATCTTTCCGTTTACTGTTTTATCCTATGTTCTGCATATTACAAGTTTGCCAGTAGTACGTCAGATTAGAATCCCATTCCGTAGGCAAACATTGAGGGAGTAGTGAGCAATTTTGTGGTTTCCTGTGTTGCTGATTAAGCATTTTAAGTGCAGGTCTGTCACAAATCAGAATATTAAGATTGGTCTTTTCAGAGGAGTTATTGGTCTTGCTATTCTTGTTAAGCAAGGGAGAGTCTTCTATATTGTTGCAGCATTACTTAGTTCTAATCTCGTGCTCTTGGCAAGGATTCTCTATTATATTGTAAGTTGAACAATAGTACTGCCAACATTTTCTCATCTTTCTCTTCATGCTTTGTAATACCCGCTGAATAAGTGGAAGAGGTTGGCTTGCTGCCTATTTACATTTTGAATTGCATTGTAGTTCTTAGCATCTCCACCATATGGTAGCTCCATTCCAACTCTGGGTTGGAAAGCACATCCTTGGCGTCGAATTTACTTTCAACATTTGTAGTTGGTAGGGATCCTCTGACCATATGCTCGTCCACCTTGGACACATTCTTGGTTAGAGTTACTCAGTTCAACAATGCATTAAGATCCATTGACCATATGCTCACACCTTGCCCGTCTTGGGATCCTGGTGTACCTTCTTGGTTAGGGTTACTTCCGCATAGTTTGGGTTTCCAACTAACCTTAATAGGTGCATGCTGTTGTAATTGCATTAAAAAAATTGAAAAAAATTGGTTCGGAATATTTTAGCACCTAGACCCTCTTGACGGAGCACTGCCCCTCAACCCTGCTAGGGGAACTAACCCCAGACCCCCGCAAAGGGTGTTGCCCCCAAACCCCCACCAAAATCATTTGATTCATTTTATGGCTATATTTTGCATAAAATTTATCTCCTTTTAAAAAATTTAAGTGTTTTTTAAGGTGTCGAGTTTTGCCAAAGTTTTTGTCAAGGTTTGCGAACTATGATTGAGACTATTGTGGAATTTCCCACCTTAAGAAGACTTTTGAACATGATCTATAATAAAATAAAAAAAAATTAAATTACTTTCTTTGAATGAAAAAACTTTAGCTTTTAGTCATATTGGTCATCAATGTGTGCTTTGAGTTCCTTAAACTTGAAGAAAAACACATGTTCTTAATGCATAAGATCCATAAAACTACCTATAAACATAAACCACCTAAAATGAATTCTTCATAGGTCCACAAATTCATGTGTGAATGAGCTCCAAAGGTTGTGATTGTAACGTTCCCTTCCTAGCCTTTTCAATAGTTTGGCAAAGTTAGCCTATTTAGTCATTCCCGTAGGCTAACAAAGTATGGTTAGGGAACTTTGGTGACTATTTATCCAACATGGTGTGGTTGGGAGTTGCGTAATGCCCTTTTTTGGAGTGTTTTTAAAGATTTCTCCCATACTAGTAAGTCAATATCAGGCACTAATGGAGCCAATTGTCAATCTTGCTATTTTTAGTAGTGTCGATGGGAGCAATTGATATCCATATTTTAATATTTAAATGGTCTAGAGAAATTATTTTAAATAACTTAAAGTTATTAAGGCTAAATTAAATATTTAATTATGTTATTTTATAAAGTTACTTTATTAAAAGGGACCATGGGAGACATAAGGAAATGTTATAAAGTCAATATTGGTATAACTTAAGTTGGGCACCTAAAAGGGAGTCATAAAGGGATGTTTTAATTTAAAAGTAAATTATTTTATTTCCCCAAGGGGGTCATGGGGTTTTGAGGGAGATATATAATGTGGCTTTGAGCTCATTTTCTCTTTATGCTGGATGGAATATTGGCTATTTTTCTTGTTCTTGGAGTTCATTCTTCTTAAGGTTTGTGAGGACGAAATACCTTGCAAGCAGCATTCTCTACATTGTTGAGAGATACAATTTGGAGAATATTGTGGTGGTTTCATACAGAGATCACAGTTGGGCTTCACTAGTGTTCAATTCTTCCTTTTCTTCTGTTGTTGGAGCTTCGTATTTCAGAGATCATTCATTGAGATTGACTGGAGGAAGGCATTTGAAGGGTGTTGACTATTGTAAACCCTTTTGTTGGGTCATACCATTGCACAAGTTGGCTGTACAACCTCAAGGAGGGCGTGAGGGATTGCAAGTTGGACGAATAGGGTTTATAACTGCTCTTTGTGGTATTTGAGGTGTGTAGGGCTGAGGAACACTCAACAACTTTGAAGGGAGTGGAGATGGCAATTTACGAAGATCAAATCAGTCATCTTCAGACTTCTAGTTTGCTGGTTATATGATGTACATAAAATTATTATGGCTCACATTTTCTGGGTATGTTAGTTTCTGATATGATGTACTATTTTATGAACTGAGTTATCAATATATTTGAGAAAAAATGCTTATTTTGATCAGCAAACAAATCTGGAATTTTCTGCTTTGTGTTTGGAAAATTGTGAAATTTCCTGAGTTATTTCTTGTTGCAAATATGTTATATTTCTGTTCATTATTGCATGAAATATTATTGACATATCTTCTTTACCATTCTCAACACCAACAAACAAAAAAAACACAAAAGAAAACCAAGGCAAACAGGGCAGCATATTACAGTGTTATTAGAGTAGTGAATCTTGCCATCCTGCAGAGGTTTTGGGAGAAAACAATGTTATTACAATGGGTTGAATGAGTAATGCAACCATATACCCACAATTATAATCTGAGGAGAAACAGATGCAAACATTGAGAACCAATTGGAGTTAGATCACTTTGTAGGAATAGAAATGGGTGACAAAGAGCAACCATAGGAACCTAGCACTAGGGAGATACCAAATGATTTGGCTAGAGGGCAGCATGAGTTGCAGCAGAGTTTGGTGCAAATTGTGACCCTAATGAACTAACGGTTGTTTGGGGACAAAAAATAACAATCAAGGGAATAATGTTGGAAACAACGGTGGGAACAATGGAGATCACAATGAGGGAAACAAAGGGCATGGTAGGAAGAATGGAAATGGTGAGGGTTCAGTGAATGATAGAGGCACAAATCAGCAAGAAAAAACTAGGGCAACCAACTCTAGGCCCCTAATGCCTAACTTCCCACTGAGAGTTAATCATTGTGTAGAGGAGGAGCCCACCCAACAAGAGCTACAAGATCAAAATTTATATGATTGGAGAGATTTAGGGATGAATTTTCAGGATGAGATGTCCTTTCATGATTACATGGACCCTAGAATGAAACATAGACCACATAGGGGTGGTAGACAACACCATTAGGAGTTATAGTGGAAGGTGGGTAAACTATCCATTACATACTTTGATGGTTCAGGTAAGACCAAATCTAGAGCTTGGGTTCAGAAGTTGGACACATATTTCCAACTCAACCCAATGCCAGAGGATGAGGCTATCAAGTATGCAGCTATACATTTGGATGGTAGCGCTCATGAGTGGTGGCACCATGGAACAATCACTATGGGTCATGACCGGATTGATTCATATGCCGAGTTCACAGAGAGGTTCATTGAGAGGTTTGATAGGAAAGACCCAGAATTGCACTTAAAGGAGTTGGCTCAGCTCAAATAGTGGGGTATTGTGGAAGCATATGTGGCTGACTTCCAAAGACTTTCATTGTTAATCACAGATATTTCAGAGAGGAGGCTTATGGTGCTTTTCATGGATGGTTTTTCGGATCCCTTGCGAGGTTGGATTAAGGCCCTTAATACATCTTCATTATAGGAGGCCATTAAGAAGGCCAAAGATATGGAGACTTCTACTCTTAGAAGCAAATTTCAGTGTAACAGTTTTTCCCATTAGGACAAGGATAAGAAATCTTTTCATAAGAGACACACTAGCCGCATCATGAGGCTAATAGGTTGGAAAATGAGTAGCTAAATGACCTTCAGAGGAAGAATTATGCTTCCATTATAGAGATCCTTCGGACCCATCTCACAAATGTAGTGAAAAAGTGAAAGCAAAGCAAATATAATATTTTTCTACTGATGAAACATCAGAAAAATCAGATCAACAGTTTGATTTGAATAGTGAAGAGGAAAACTCATCAAATGAGGAGCCAAAGAGTGGTGGTGCATTTGCTCAACTCTCTAGCATCCAAAAGGCAATCACATTCAAAGTTAGAGGGACATTGAAAGGGCAGTGAATCATAGCGCTTATTGATACAGAAGCCACTCATAATTTCATTGATGAGGGCTTCATGAATAGGAGAAGGCTACAAATGGAAGAACAAGATGGATTTAAGGTCATGGTAGTTGATGGGTATAATCTTTCTTGTACCCGTAAGATCTCTAATTTGAGTTTACAATTGAGGGAATACGAGATGAATGATAAATTTTATGTGGTTAACATTGGGGATACTGATATGGTGTTGGGGATGTATTAGATGAAGTCCTTTTTGGAGTTCTCTTTTAATCTGCAGAAGATGGAAATGAAGTTTGAGGCCAATGGGAAAAAGATAGTGCTCATAGGAGTATTAAATGGGGGGCCTAGAGTTGTGTCCTTCAAAAAGATGGAATGGTTGATTAGACATGAGCAGGTTGAGTGGGCAGCAGAGTGTCTCATCATGCCTACAGTTGTAGATCAGTAGAAGAACAATTACCATCCAGACATCTAGAAGTTGATATCTTAGCATAGCATGGTATTTGCAAGCATTCCTCTTGGAGTGCCACTAGAGAGGGATAGAGCACATCATAGAGTTGGAGGAAGGTGCCAAACTAGTAATTACCACACCTTATAGACATCCTAAGAGGCATAAGGATGAGATAGAAAAGGCAATTAAGGAATTACTGGAGATGGGGCACATTAGACCTAGCAAAAGCCCTTTTGCATCGATAGTTGTGTTGGTAAGGAAAAAATATGGAACAATGCAGATGTGTATTGGTTATAGGGAATTGAACAAAAAGACAATAAAGAACATGTATCCTATTATGCAGATAGATGAGTTGATTGATGAGCTACATGGGGCTTGTTACTTTTCCAAGATAGATTTGCGATCAACGTACCATTGGATTAGGATGAGGAAGGATATAGAGAAGACAACTTTTAGATGCCACTTTGGACACTTCGAGTTTCTAGTGATACCTTTCAGATTGACTAATGCACCAACCACTTTCCAGAGTTGTATGAATCAGGTGTTCAAGAAACAATTGAGGAAATTTGTTTTAATATTTTTTATGACATCCTAATATTTTGTAAAACTTGGGAGGAGCATTTGAGGCATCTTGAGGAGGTCTTGAGCATATTGAAGAGTGAGTCCTTGTACTCCAAGGATCCAAATGTGATTTCAGCATGACAAAGCTTCTCTATCTTGGGTACACCATTAGTGCCGAGGAAATGAGAGTTGATCCTGAGAAGATCAAGGCTATTGTTGACTGGCCTTCTCCTATGAATCTCACTCAGCTTAAGGGATTCTTTGGTTTGTGTGGGTTTTATAGGAGGCTTGTTAGAGGCTTTTAACATACAACAACTCCACTTACAAATTTGAAAAAAAGGGGAGCTTTTGAATGGTCTAATTTAGTGCAGAAGTGTTTTGAGCAACTCAAGCAGTTGATGTCCTCATGTCCAGTATTGGCAATACCAGATTTCTCGAAACCATTTGAGGTGGACTGTGATGCTTCCAGAGATGGCATTGGAGCAGTATTGATGCAGGAGGAAAACCCATAGCATTTGAGAGTAGGAAGTTGAGAGGTGTGGAGAAGAGCTATTCTATCTATGATAGAGAGATGTTGGTTATCATGCATGCATTAGCCAAATTCAAACCATACCTAGTAGGGGGCAGATTTATCATCAAAACAGGCCATAATAGCATCAAATACTATATGAACTAGAAGGATCTTAACAATAGGCAGCAAAAGTGGGTTACTAGACTACAAACATATGATTTTGACATTGTTTATGTCAAGGGAAAAAAAAAAGTAGTTGCTAATGCACTTTCTAGGAGGCCACATTTATGTTCTTTGGTTGAGATTGATACTGATTGGAGGGAGTTGATTTCAACAAAGTATGCTAAGGATTCTTGGGAAGTAGGAATCATTGAGGGCACTATTCACGATGAAAGGTATACAACACTTAATGAGTTGATCATTCACAAAGAAGGATCTATCTAGTGCCTACTTCACAGCTTAAGGGGAAGATATTGAGGACATTTCATGATGCATCCATGGCTGGTCACCTAGGTTTCTTCAAGACTTACAAGAAAATCCAAGAAAGATTCACTTGGAAATGACTTAAAAATGAAGTCCTTAAGTATGTGAGAGAATGTCCTACTTTCCAGCAGAATAAGAATGAATACACTTATCCAGTTGGTTTACTTCAGCCCTTGTCCATTCCCAATTAGAAATGGGAATCTATCTCCATGGATTTCATCAGTGGGTTGCCTAAGGTGCAGAACAAGGATTTCATATATGTGGTGGTTGACAAGTTAACCAAATTTGCAAACTTTTCACTATTTCAATGCATACATTGCAGCCCAGGTGGTTGATTTATTCTTCAAGGAGATTTTGAGATTGAATGGGATGCCCAAGAGTATAGTGAGTGATAGGGACAACAAGTTCCTAAGTCTCTTTTCGCAGGAACTTTTCAGGTTGAGTGGGACAAAGCTCACTCCCAGCATGAGCTACCACCCACAGACAGATAGGCAGACAAAGATAGTCAACAAATGGGTGGAGGGGTAGCTCAGGAATTATGTATTAGGGCAGCAGAGAACTTGAATTAAGTGGTTGCATCTTGGTGAATACCGGTATAATTCCACTTATCACATGTCCATTAGGATGTCACCCTTCATGGCTCTTAATCAACATAAGTTATATGTTGATCAACATCGTGTGGAGTGCAGTTTTGATGTCAAAGACATGGTGTATTTGAGGCTTTAGCCATACAAATAGTCGTCTTTGAAGAAGAGTGGTGCTAAGAAGCTTAAGCTCAGATTTTATGGTCCTTCTAGGGTGTCCAGGAGGATTGGGGAGGTCACCTATGAGCTTGAGTTACCAGCTAGCAGTAGGGTTCATATTGTATTTCATGTATCCAAGCTTAAGAAGGTGCTAGGACACATTGCGGTTCCTTCATCAGAGTTGCCACCTTTAGATGAGGAGGGTAAGTTAATTTTTTTTCTAGAGGCCATTATAGATTCCAGAGAGTGGACTCTTCGGAAGAGGGTTAAGGAGTATTTGGTCAAATGGAAAAACTTGCAAATGGAGGATGCGACGTGGGAAAATGAGCGAATGCTACAACATCCAGATTTGAGATTACTTGAGGACTATAATGTTCCCTTCTCATTTGTAAGCAGTGGAGTGGCCCGTCAGCCTATTCTAGATGCTCGCAGGCTTGTCGGAGGTAAAATTAGGGTCTCCAATTGTTTGGAGGTTTTTGGCGTTTTTGGGGGTTTGCATGTTGGAGTTTTGGAATTTGGATTTTGGATTCTTTCTGGGTTTTCAAAAAGCTTTGCAATGATATGACATGAAAATGCAATGGGAAACTTTTCCAGACTTATTATTTTTAGTAAGTTCTATTTCTGGCAGTGCTTGGGTTGGCAACAGTTCAGTGTGCTTACTATTTTTGGCAAGGCAGTTGAGTATATTTGATTTTTGCCACTTTGAGGTTCGTTTTGGTGAAAATGAATTATTTAAGTCATTAATGTTCTATTTTCATATTGGCCCCCTTGGCCTAGTGTTAACCCCACGAGTAAATGCAACAAGTGACTCTTTTCCTTCAATGACTTTGGTATTGCCTTGCTGGAAGAAAGCATTGTTAAAATCATTATTTTGATTATTTGTCCTTACATCCTCACTCGCTGATTTGGTGAACTTCAAAACAATAGATTGCTCTTTCTCATCATTATCATGAAGATCAATATATTTTGTTTCACTAATGGAAGTACTTGAAGAATTAACTCCTTCAATTTTTGCAACATCAGAATCATTAGGAGTGATTTTAGTCACCTGCAACTTTTTTCCAGCCTCTTTCTTCCATGATTGTCTTTTCTTCTTCATACCCACTCACCTTTTCATCCGTGCAATAGTGGTTAGGCTCCCGAATTCCTCTACATGTGAAACAACGATTTTGTCTTTTAAGCTCATTCCTGTTGATTTCTATTTTTCTCGTATTGAAAGATTATTTTCCTTTAATCTTTGCCCTCTCCTCATCTACAATGAGAGAATCTATCTCTTCTGAATGCTCTAAAAAATTCATTAAAGCCCTATTATATTTTTCAAAACTTTACATCATTTTTGTCATAATTTCCTCCATAGAATTCTTCATTTCTGCTAAAACACCCAACATATTGAAGATGCAAGGAATGATGAATGTTGGACACTAACCCCAAAAAGTACAAGCAAACAACTGACGATCTCAAACTAATGAGAAAATTTTCTGCTATTAAACTTCTGTGCTTAAACCCACTGGATGACAAAATCTTAGGCTCCGATACCAATGTAAGAAGCCACCCTAAATTGTATATAATTTTTTGTGATCTACCAATGGTTTATTCTAGGCATTTCGTCAAACAGTTTTAAAGGATATGATGCTACTGAGTTGCTATCACTGATTTTTAAGTACTAATCATGCCAAACATTCACATAATGGTTAACGCACAAAACTTACTTCAGGGAATTAGCTCCAGTTTCAGATTAATATCATAATGTACGGACATAGAACATTGAAACAAATCAATTCCACCAAACAATCTACAGAGATATGAAATACAGGAATGTATCTCTTAATACATTTGACACAATGAATACACAAAGATAATTGTTTTCCTGACCTGATAGAATTTACACCATCTCTCTTCCTTCAGTTTGCATGACCTCTATACAATTTAAAACGCCTCAGCTTCAATACTCATAAATGTATAATAGAGGCCCACAACCACATATACTAAATGGGAGTCTGTAATCTTCTCACGACTGAAATTATTAAAAGATCAATTTGATAGCTCGTATGTACGAGTTTGATGCAGAAACTTAATTTCGCTTCAGTTTATCGACTTCTTTGAATATTGCAAGAGCCCATGACATTTGGAGCGGTAGACCAAGCAGATAGAAGCGGCAGCTACTACAATTCCAAGGTTCTGAAGATAAGTTACTCTTGGATTGACTTCATCGATACTTCTTGATATTTTATGTTGCGTTTTGGCTTCTTCTGAAGTTTAATTAACACACCAAAGTAATGTAGTGCAAATTCCTTTGTCCTGTTGCTATGCCATGTAAATCTCCAGGTGGCGGTTGTCTTATAAGAATTCTCTGTTATTTAGAATTGAAGCCTCTTGCTTATTGTTTTCATGTTCCCTTTAAATTTGCCCAACTCCAAGAAACATTAAATTCTCCAAATTCAGCATGTAATGCTAAACATCTCCTGACAGCACAAATGGCAATCTGCTAAATGTAATAAAGGAATAACATACGTGGCACTATGAACATAAAATCGATCCCTTATAACCGCGTCTCTTTTGAAGTTTCATTAAATTAAATACTCGACTCAAGGCATACTCGATGATTCATGTTCATCGATCCTAGCAATACTCCCATCCTGAATAAGAAACGACTCCACTAATATGGTGTGATGGTTCTCATGTTCAACTGTGACTCCCTTAAAAAAAATTTGTAACTTAAGAACCTGTAACGACACTTGCATTAACCGTTATTCTTTCAAGATTTGATGCTACATTCAACTCCATGGCAAAAAAGGTCCACTGCCAATACTTGATATCCTGAGCGGTTCAACTTTCTCTGTTACGAGCCTCGAGATCATTCACTGTATTTTATTTAGCATATATATCCTGAATCTCTATATTTGCTTCTTCGCCTATAAGCACCCACTTTCACCCGAAACTTGTAACCGATGCAACTTCTTGTCTCCTTATGATATCACAAGAGACTCTTCCAATGATGTTCTCCTGCCCAATTCAATACTTTAGAAATAGTGGTTTCCCTGGCAACTCCAAATATTAAATTCGACCCCCTCTGATAATTGTTAAACCGCTTCAGCATATTTTTCGAAGATCCCTTGTAAAGGGATATGACGGGCTAGCCAAATAATTCTTGGAGAATTACAATGGCCTCCCTTAAAGCTATTTCCCAGGTAGTGACAGCTTAATAAATTCCCAAATATTAAAATATCCGCAAAGAGAAGAATTGAAAGACACAAACTCTATATTATATTACACTGCCAATTCCCTGACTTCAAAAATATATACGATTTTGTGAAATAATTGTGGTGCCTCAAACTTGTTTCTCGCAGCTTAATGGGGACACTGATTTAATATCATAATGTTACCAGCGATTACCCTTTACTTGACATATAGCATGAGTATATTCAATCACCAAAAATATAGAGAGTTTCCCTCCTGGAGTCATATGCTCAAACAATACTTCATTTGGCATTGTAGTAAGTGACAACTGAATAATCAAAGAAACACTACAACACGCAAAAACTTCCTATTTTTTTGATTTCCAACTTCAAAATAAGTTTATGATGGAATTACCTGAACCTCCAAGATTCTCTTTGAATTCTCTTGACGTCTAAAATGTGCAATCCAGTATTTTCTTGAAATCCTTATAAACCTCCAGTTTTGAATTTTCACGTACAATCTCTGAATTTCATCAAACTTCTTTCACTAAGCTCAGCTGTAAAATCTGAATGATTTTGCTAGTACACGAATTGGGGTTTTTGTCCAATTCTGAAAACATGAGGGTTTCCGTCCTCAAGTTAGGAAAAATCCAAGCTCCCAAAAACCATAATCAACTAAGCCCTACTGAAACAATGCACTTGAAATCTTTTATTCTTTTCCAAATTGTAACTCCCATGCTTCTTGAATTCTCATTATCTTCCTTTTTCCACTTTTAAAAAAGTAACTTAATTAATTCATTTCACTTTTAATAACTTAAGTCATCTTAACACCATTAAATAATTAATTTAAATTGCCTTTATATAATAATCTCCATGATAACTTTAAATTAATTATTTAATTAAATGCTGACTCAAAATTGGGGACATTACAAACAATGCCACCAAAATACAAATGATCTCAATTCCTTATCCTTCAACCTCATGAAAGTAGTGCTGAGCACACTGTTATACTGAGAGGGGGGAGAATCAGTATAAACAATCTTTTACTTTTCAAAATTTATTCAATCACAACAATAACACACATGCAAGATCTAGCAACTAAGAACACAAGAAGAAATACAATATATGTGGAAACCCTTGCAGGAGAAAACCACAAAAAAAATATTGATTGTATATTGATCTTCTTTGTAGGCACCAACCTACTTCTTTTACAAGCCTTCTTTTGTAGGCACCAACCCACTAGAGACACCAATCCCTACAACTGAGGACCAACTCAACAAGAGACACCAATCTCTTCTAATGAGAGGCACCAACCTCCTAATCTCCTTAATTAAGACGTACCAAACTCCAAACAAACAAAATGAAAATATTTGAGACTTCTTGAAATAGTTCTAATTCACCTTCACAAATCTGCTCAAAATGTCTGCTATAAATCAGCCTCTAGATCTGCTATAGTTCTTTCTCAAAATCTGCCTCAAATCTGCTATAATTTCCTCTTAGATCTGTTATAACTCTTTCTCAAAATATGCTTTAAATATGCAATAAAAATCACCTTGAAAGGTCTGCTCAAATCTGCTATAAATAATCTTCTATATTCTTCACACAAATCTGCTCTTATTCTTCCTCAAAATCTGCTTTTAAAATCAGAAAGATACTGTTTTTTGCTTGCCTTCAAAACATCTTTGCAGCCACTTCTTATAGCTTCTCCAAAGGGGGCGACTTATTGAAAAGATGTCTCTTTTACAAAGAGAGTTAACTCTTAAATATGCACCCTTTTATCATGACCTAGGGCGCACCACTTGAGGAGTCGGCACCTATTAACAAAATTATTTAATTTTTTTTTTAAACTATACAAAATTGGGCGCCACATTAGAGGGGTCCGCCCATGTATGGGAATAATTTAATTTAATATTTTGCAATATTATGAGGTGCTAAAATACAAGGAGGTCGGCCAGCATTACCTTTGACATCAATGCCAACATTTTTTCAAGAAATAGTTGGAGCATTACACAACCCAAAAGACTATACAAGCTACTCATACAAACCTAGCCTATTATCAATCTATGAAAGAGAGTACATGTTCTTGATGGTTACTTTATTCAAATCTATAACCAATACACATTCTCCATGAAACATCTATCTTAGATACATAAACAATAGGAGAACCACATGGAGAAGTGCTTAGATGGATTATACCTTGTTCTACTAAGATTACAAGTGCTCTCTTAATATTCATCCATAACTAATTGTGAGACCAAAGTTGAGAAGAGAACATTTGGATAACAAATGAATCTTCTCTACCACTCATCTAGGCACCATACTCTTTCGCACCTAGGATACTTTCCCAAACTTAGGTGTCATAACCCTCTAGCATTAATCAATCTTTAGTTTTGATAGCACTTATCAAGGTGAATTTTTTACTTACCTTCATATGCATTGATGATGTAGCGCTCTTCCTTCTTTGATGGAAGAGTACTCATTAAGATAGAATCTTTGTAAACATGAGCTGTCAAAGACCATGCCACACACGTCAGGAGGAACAATATATAAATAACTTCATCAATGAAATGTTGACATCTCGAATGCTGTATTATTTTATCTATATTTATATTCCTTGTTTCACCCAACCTAAGGAATAGGATTAGAATGATCATATATCCAAACCAAACTTGTTTACCCAACTCTTTGGAAATTAAATTTCCTTAAGCAAGAATCAAAATGTGATTTTTATTTATAATTTATATTTTAATCTTGAAAAACTAGATAATTTAACATTTATCCTTTATCTTGTGCAATACCAGATGCAATTACCAGAAAGTTTCATTCTTATGACCAAGATCACAATTCTACCAATGCTAAGAAAAAATATTAGCAGCATTTTGCTTAACTTCTTGTTTTGGCTTAAAATCATCCTATTGTTTTTAAATGTTCCAAAAGGATGAACTCTTATTTTGTCCATCACAGGATAATGGGCTTGGAAATATGCCTAATATACGTCCCTAGGCTTGGCCAAGAGCACAAGCCTCCTTAGATGGCTATGAAGTCCTCCGATATACTTGATCAAGATAATAAGATATTGAACATATTTGCTCATTTGGGTGTCTTCTTGTAGAATTCAAATTCAATGCATCCACCAATTGGTAAAAGTTTCTTTAAAGCCAAGGAATAAGCAATCTTTCAAACCAAGCAAGCGCATGATTTTCTGCTCTTCAGTAATGTCATGTAATCTGAAATACACCTCAAGCTAAGCCAATGAATGGTTAAGTTTCTCAACATTTACTTCATCATCATATGGTGGAATTTCAACCTTGGATTCTACTTGAACAAAGATTGACTTGGGGAAATTAGGCTGGTATGGGACAGCTCCTTCTCATGGATCTTGGGCTCTGCTCTTTTCTTAGCTTCTCATTTCTGTGACTATTCTACCATTCATGTATCAGATTTTATTATCTAGGTTCTAACTCAATTACCATTAATCATTTTAGAGAAATGTATCCTCTTTACATGTACAATAGGAATAAAGAGCATTGACAGAAAAATAAATGATTACTAGCTCAACTGCAACAATATGAAAACAGGAAAAACTAATATTTAAGCATATTAATTAAAAGCACAGAAGATAGACACACAGTGAATAAAATACAAGGTATGCCAATATATCCCAATGCTAAGAGAGTGAGCAGCTCAGCTAGATCTGAAATGGATAAAAATCCAAAGAATTGTGAATATTTAGTGCACCTTTAATCTGTCGTTTACAATCCATCTTGTAAAAATTATCATCAGCAAATCCACAATCTGATGCATATTGTTGGGCTAGAGTTATAACCTCTTCAACAAGCAAAGGTGATTTGATGTCTGGAACGCACAAAGGTGAAGCAATTATCAATGAAGAAATACCGTTGACAAATGAATCTGGTTCACATAGAGATCCTGGTTTTCCAATTAAATCCACAAAGTACTCCCTGTCACATACTGTCAATTTGTCATCTATAAGGAGTGAAGTAGATAATCTTCCGTCAAGGTATCATACTCCATTTTTCAATAATTGAGCAACAACTAACATCCCTTCTATAATCCAGGTACAAGATCACTGATAACATACTAGACCTTAAACATTTCAGATGTTGGTAGATTCAATTAATTAATCAAACCAAATAAAGGAGTTGCTTGAAAGTAACTATGCCACTGAATTTCAACATGATAAAAAAGAATGTAGAATGTTCAGATTAAAAAAATCCTCTATTATTTTCTAAAAATACAAGTTTTTTCAGTGAACCATGTGAAACAATCATATAATATACTTACATATTGTGTTTCAGAGAACTTTAGTATTTACTCTCAATAACAACAAAATTAAGGTTCAAAATTTAAAGCTAATAAAACCATATAACAAGCATCAGAAGTATTATTTATGCTTTTTGAGTGTACCTGTCATCTCCACACAATACAAGACAGGATAAACCATCATCCAAACCACAGTACTTACAACCCCGAGCAATACGACAGGGCAGGTTAATGGTATCAGCTAATACCTGAAAACATGAAACAAACATCATCCAATATTAGCTCTTAGTACTTACAAGGATGTGTCTTGTACATTTGATAATGACACCCTGAACAAGGAAATCATTAGATAATAACTGGAAGCATATTATAACCTTCAGGAGTATGTTAAGCATTGTTGATCTCAAATCTCAGTTGTCATAGAATAAATGCACCGTGCTTAAAAATAAATTAACAATGCCATCTTATGCTGAGCCCAGACATTTAAAGTAAACATATTGTCATGTTACAAGTCACTTGCATTGAAAAATATCCAAATCAGTCTTGTCATAATGTGGTCCAGTGGTTAAGATGGGGCATCATTATTCTAAAGACAAAGGTTCAAGCCGTAGAAAGCATATATCCCCTAGTGATTGAATAGTCAGGCAGTTTGAACAACGTATTCAAACTTCAATTGTCTATAATCCAAAGAAACAGAATAAGTAATGCAGTGTATGTTAAGACAAGAGTGATATGATAGAGAGTGCTTGCTGTGCTTGAACCTGTCATAAACTTGAACTATGTACTAAACTAAAGAATATCACTACCTTAACAAGATTGTTTCAAAAGGTTTATAAATACTACATGGCATCTTTGTGACCATATAGGGAAAAGAAAAAGTGGGGTAAATCTGCACTTGAAAGCATTTTTTCCTCTTGAAAGGTAAATTCAGTCTCAAACAGACATGGAGGACTGATCGCAGTGTTTCACAGGCAACAAAAAAAAAAAAAATTGTTTGACAAGATTAGTGAGTGGTTGAGAATGCTTTTGGTAATACCTGTGAGTTTTTTTGTGTCGACATTTCAGAACAGAATTCATGATCTCATCAAGATAAGGAGAACTCATGAGGGGATTGCAAACTTTGTTGACCAAATACATTATTGTTATGTTACTTTTTAATAAATTGATGTTATTTTCTAATTTGTCCATTAATCTTCATCATCCCTTTTTTCCATTTCTCTTCTCATAATTTTTTTTTATTCCTTTTATTCCATTCCTTCCTCTTCTAACCCTGATCTCACCTTCGATTTAGGGAGCAAAGCCTGTAATCATATCATAATTCCTCTTTATCTTGATGATGGATCATGTAGTGTGACCCGAAAAGTTGATGCAAAAAAAATCACACTTATTACTAGAAGCGTTCTGTGGAAATATTATGTATGTGACAGATGAATGAATATCAATAATCAATTGAAAAGGCTGAAACAGGCTAATGGAGAGGTTGCATGGGGTTCCAACTATATACCAACTTACCACACATCAAAGCTACTCTATGACTGCTACCTTAAAAAGCAAAGATCAATGCTTGTAGGGGCCCACAGATAGTCTGCATATAGGAATTAAAATAAAATTCAGGCATTCTCCCAATATCTTGTTGCCAGTATTTGAGAGTGTGCCAAGATATATCAATAATCAATTGACAGGGCTGAATTAGGTTACTGGACAAATTGCATTTGAACCCAACTATACGCCAACTTACCACACATCAAACCCACTGTGCTAAACCTACCTTAAAAAGCAAAGACCGATGCTTGCAGAGGCCAACAGAGAGACTGCCTATAGGAAGCACAACACAATTCAGGCATTCTCTCAACATCTTGTTGCCGACTTTCCATCGCATCATCAGGTCTCCATGCTCAGTAGAAGCTGCACCCCTTGAGTTGCAAAGCACACAAAGCATTAATTGACATGGTGAATTTGGCAGTATTGCAAAGTCAAATATAAGACAATCAAGTGTACTCACCCCATCAACATACAAATCAACTCGCCAAGCTGTTTGGCCACTACTTTAGAATTAGTGCAACTGCAAGCAAGACTGAGTGTCTTATTTTCAAGTTCTCTAAGATGGTAATCACCCTTTTTATCGATTAATACTACTTCCACTGATGAGTCACTTGCATCAACAGCACGAAGTGATTCCAAAGATGGCATACATTCCTCCAAAGCATTGCACATTTTCCACACATATGGCTTCATGCCCCAAATGCAATAAAATCCATCTGGAACCTTTTCCTCGTAAGGTAAGCAGCCACTGGCCTGTAGCAAAGATCCCCATATTGATCATCAAAGTTACAGACTAATAAATATACAGTTCTAATAAAATGTTTTAACTTCTCTTCAGGAATGAACATTCACTCATATCCTTCAATATAAAAAGCTATCTTGCTAGAAAATAACTTTCTGAAATATGAAAATTGAACCTATTCACATAAATTATGGTGCCCACGGCAAAAATTTAAAGCATTAAAAAGTTATATTGCTGGAAAATAACTTTTTCTAAAATAGCAGGAAGAAAGAACTCTAGTGAGGGAGACCAAAAGTCATCATCCATAGCTCTCCTCCTTGCTGTTCTGAGTTCCTCTTGTTCCCTTTGTGTCCTGGTTCATTGTTAATTATTTTATGTCTTAGTAAATCTTGTGTGCGTTTGGTTGTTTTTTGCTATTTCTTTGTGATTGTCTTGTGTGTTTTCATACCATATCTCTCAACATCAGCAGTAATATGTACTTCCTTTTAGAAATTAAGTTGGAATTTGACTGTGGTACAAGAAGAATTGCAGGTGATTGGATAGCTTTTTGAGTCATTTTCCTTGTCACAGAGAAAAAATGAAAGGTGAGGATATATTTAGTGCTTCAATCAAACAAGCCCTGGTAAATGAAGAAAAGGTAGAAATTCTTGAAGGTTCTGCGTTTGAAGTTGCAGAAAAGAATGAAGGATCCATTCCAGCACATGCAGAAGCAGAATGCAAAGAAGATGAGTTCCATTCCATAATCTTCTTAACCCCAAATGATGCTTTGAAATCAGTTACAAGATAATGAGGAATAAAAGTTAAAAAAGAAAGGAAATTTTTTCATTTGCCTCGCACCAAAAGCATTACTGCAAGGAAATTCGTTGAAGATTGGATAGGCTTTATATGGGGCAAAAGACTTGCTCTATATGTTCCCTTTTGCAGAATGTTACAAAAACCTATGTTCCACGGCGTTTCGGGGATGGGGACGGGGGATGACAGGGGACGCGTTTCGGGGACGGCAGTCCGAGGGTAGATTTTTGGGGACGGTGATATAGGAATTTTTCGATATATATATATAGATAGAGAAAGAGAGCAATTTGAAATATCAAATATGTGCAACAATACCAATATGACAATATGTGCATAGATAAAAAGTATAACAGCGATATAACAACAGTATAAAGATAAAGGTAAACACTAACAGCAATGCCAATAACTTAACTATTAAATATAAAAGCATGTTGTTCAATTTTAGGTTGAATGACTAAAGTAAATATAATAATATTTTATTATTTAGTCAATGCCATTCAAATAGGGATAAAACATTTTTATCAAATATAATTATTATAAAACATTTAATATTTAATATTTAATATTTGATAAAACATTTAATATTTAATATTTGATAAACATTTAATATTTATCAATTATCAAACAATTTTTATTTAATTTGACAATAATATTAAATAGTTTGTTTAAAAATTAAATGTTTTATCAAATATAATGAAATATTTAATATTTAATATATATCAAACAATTTTTATTTAATGAAATATTTAATATTTACCAAGCAATTTTTATTTTATTTGACAATAAAATTAAATAGTTTGTTAAAAAATTAAATGTTTTATCAAATATAATGAAATATTTAATATTTATCAAGCAATTTTTATTTAATTTGCCAAAAATCAAAACATTTTTTACTTTGATGAAAGGGGGATGCCTAGGCGTCTCCGATACGGTTGGGGGACTCCTAGCCGTTCCCTAGTCGTTTTGGGGACGCCTAGCCGTCCCCCTTGTTGGGGACGCGTTTCCTGCCGTCCCCCAGTTTTCAAAAATCAGGGGGACGCCTGGGGGACGTCCCCTGCCGTCCCCCCGTCCCTGAAACGCCATAGGGGATGGGGAGGTAGGGTTTGGTGGGGGGACGCGTCCACGTGTAACACAGACAAAAACAAAAAAAAATTGTTTGTTTTAAAAATGGTAATATGCAAAGGAGGGTTGTTGCAATAAACTTTTGGAATGTTATCCTAGGACCTTCCAATAAGCCTTGAAGATGTGTTGCTTCATTCGGTGTCCTGTTCCCTTTCCAAGGTTAAGTCATTGGGAGTTCCCTAGCTTATTATTTGATTTCCGCTAGGCTAATCGGGTGAAATACAAGAAATAATTCAATAATTTAGCTTAATTTTTTCTGAATAACTTCATGTTATTTTCATAAAAAGCCAATTTATGTTTTATTATTTTGAAAATTATTTCTAAAATAGATGCTCAAGACTCAATATAATGTTATTTTAAAAAAAGGTATTTCCTTAACATTTCTAGAATAAAGAACGAAATGATTTTAAAATTAAATGAGAGTGTTATAAAAGGAGAGGCGGGGAATAGAAGGAAGCATCCATTTATGAAAAGAAATTTGTTTTCTTCAAGATTGAACTTTGTTCATTTTCTGAACTAAGGACAAAAACCCTCGAGGTATTTGGATTTGAGAACATAAACCCTCCAATTCTTAATGGTGGTTTCATTCATAGATCACAATTGTGCAAAAAGTTGCATTTATTTTCTTGTTCGAGTTTGGTGGTTTCAAATTACAATGACTTTATGAATTTCATATTTGATATCAATGTGTGATGATTCTTAAATATTATATTTAATATTCATTTAGTGCTGGTCATATCATTTTGGGCTGATTATATTATTGCTAGAGAGTGTTGTACCATTTTGAAGACATATTTTAATTTATATGAAGGCCATACCATGTTAACTTGTAATTGAAACTTTTAGTAAATTTGTCGTAGCATATTAGCTATTGCCGTATCAACTTGGAAACTAGTCGTTGTCTTTGAAGAATATGATCTACTCCTTGGTGGAGTGTCATACCCTTCCAAATGATAATCATGACTAATATTTTGTGAAATAATATAATCTACTTTGAATTGGAGGCATCGTACCATTTTAGCAGATAATCGCTCAACATACATTATCATTTTCTTAAGCTGTCGTACACATTCTTGGGTCTCCTTTTGGCTGATGTTTAATGTGGAAATGAGCTATAACTCTTAATGATTGAAGTTTTTGATTATATGTTGTTGTACTTTGGAAAGGAGGAATCCCCCATCATATTGGGATTTTAATATATTGTTGATTACTATTTATTGAGTGGTCATACGACCAAACTCAAGATTAGTTTTTTCATTAGCAATTGTTGTAGCATTATTCCTAGTAATTTGTCGAACCTTTAGTTTCATTTAATGGTTGATACTAAGATTATATTGACTACACTCTAGAATATACATATTTCCAGAACTGTAATTTTTTATTTGATGATGTAATTGTGTGGTTCTCCACTAGAGTTGTTATCAATTTTGTATTCGTTCCAGAAGGCTTGCTATTAGAATCAACATTGTATCTTTGATTTGCATGCATTGTAAGTTGTGTGGCCTGCTGCCAATAAGCATAATAATTTAGCTTTATTCATATCCTTTCACCATATGCTCTCACATTACCTACATCAAGATTTAGGTGATCAAAAGGTGTTAAGTTTTATGAATTTCATATTGTGTAAATTATCAAAAATCATAAAATACAATTAGTGACATTGCAATGGTTTCAAATTTGGTGATCTTGCCAGCCTATTAAGAAAGCTAACAATTTGATGCAAAGTATACCACATGTAGGATAGACAAATAATTCAAATATTATTAGAGAGAAAGAAGAAATGATCAATTAGTAGTACATTAGGATGAAGAATTAGAGCATTAAGGTCCTAAATTAAAAGAGTTCAAAATCAAAGGAAGAGATAAGAGAGTCATGCCAAATGCAATGAAAGAGGATGCATGTTTTAACGCCCATATTCAAGGCCAACAATCATTGACAAATATAATGGCTCAATTGGTTCAGACAATGCAAAACTTGAGTATTTCCAAATGTATTGTCCCTTTTTAGAACATTTCATATTTTTGCCTTAAACAATAATCCTAACTCAAAATAACAATTGTATACTATTTATAAATATTTCTTTATATAAAATTATGACTTTTATTATAATATTCAAATTTATAATTTTATTAATAATTCTAAGAATGGGCCTTATCTTGATTTTTTTGCAATAATATTTCTTCAAACTTGCAGCTATGAATGTCTCTAATGTCTACCCACGTTAGGGGCTTTCGTCCACTAACTTGCTAGAAGAAGTTAAGGGTTTTCTGTTAAATAAATAAATTAACATGTTATTGTTAATTTATTAAATAAGTTAGGTTTTGGAAGTTATATTCCCGTAATTGGTTTCATATGGGAATAATGGCCTTATAAAGGCAATTTTATGTAATTGATTGTGGTGTAATGTGAATGACTAAATTTTGATTCGAGAGCAATCTCATTTTTTTCTCTCATTTCAATATGGTATCAAAGCAGGTTTGCTTGACCTCTCTGTTTGCCTTCCATTCGTTTGTCTTCATCCAAAGTGGTTCATTCAAAGGCCAAGCAGTGCAGACCAGGTGTAATGACAATTGATGTTTGTCCACCATTCTTGCATTTTGTCAATAGAGGAGTAGTCAGACCACGTGCAAATTTGTGACATTCATCACTCATTTGCATTTTTTCTCTCTTTCCATCTTGGTCACTCCTTCCATTGTTTTTTCTCCATTCTATTCATGTTTATTTTCAAAATTTGGAAAATAAAAAAAATTTAAAATTTAAAATTTATATTTCCCTCAATCTGTTGCAGAAGTGTGTTTACGAGAAGCTTGAAAATGAATTAGTAGTTGTAAAAAAAGGGGCAAGCCATAGTAGAGGCTTCCCCGGCCAAGTACCATACAATTATAATGAATCAGGATGTAGGAAGTGTGGCAGCAAATGCAACGGATCTTGTCCTATCTTGAGTAGATGTTGACCCCAATGCACCATTCCATTTTGTAGCCATTAAATGGATGGATGCCATTTGTTCAGTTTTTTTTGTTCCGCTTGAATCTAATGACGAGGGCTTCAAATAGGAGTTGATCTCCGTCATTTGACAATCGATCTTGTTGACATTGGCCTTATCGTTTCTACCCTTGTCGTTAGGCCTTCCATCAGGAACATATATAATACATTGCATGGAGGGTTCGTGGCAACAATTATGAGCATTGTGGGATTGGCAGTTGTAAAGATGATTGCCGCAGATAAGGAGTTTGTGCAGAATGAAATGGGCATATTCACGGATGCGGTTCCTATATTGAGAAAGCCACTCATTTATCATAGAGAAGTCCGACAATTAATATATGTTTGGAGGGAGTCTTTATGATTACTTGCAATTATCCTTGATGTTGGAAGTCATCGTTGTATCTTTTTCACTGGGAGTGCTCATTGCCAAAGATATGCTAGACAGGAAAAAAACCAGTCTCAAACCAAAGTGGAAGGGGCAATATGGAAATTCGTTTTGACCAGTTAGGGTTTATAATTTATATTTTTTCTCTATGTTAGTACTAAAGGGGGATGTTAGAATTTAGTACATGACATAAAATAGTTATATAAATAAATTAACATGTTATTGTTAATTTATTAAATAAATTAGGTTTTGGAAGTTATATTCCCGTAATTGGTTTCATATGAGAATAATGGCCTTATAAAAGAAATTTTACGTAATTGATTGTGGTGTAATGTGAATGACTGAATTTTGATTCGAGAGAAATCTCATTTTTTTTCTCTCATTTCAATATTTTCGTCCTTAAATCTCTTAATTTTCCTTGGAGGGTTTTCATCCTCTTTGGCTGTAAGATTCACTTGGACTATGTCATAATATTTCTTCACAATTGATGTCCTCTCCACAATGAAATGATCTCCCTTTATACCTTATTATTGAGGGAGTCACAACCTTTCACATACAACTACTGCCCTTTGAAGGAGTCACAACCTTTCTTATTCAACTGCTACCCTTTGATAACTTACAGTTTAATTTTAATTTAATTTTGTTGGCATTTCAATTAGCACCTCTGGAGTGCTTATTGGAAACAGACAGCTATTGCAAGTGTTTTAGTAATTGCTCCTTCGAATTATAGAGAGGAAGATCCCTCTTTGCTGATGTTATGTGTAAAAAGGTACAGTAGACTAAGGTTCCTATCTTTTTTACTCAACAGCAGGACACAACGGTGCATAAACACAATGCACCGTAGCTAAGGTTTTCTCTAGTTTTTGCAGACCTTAACTATGACTAAACTAGCTTTTAATCTATCCTATCTCCCCAAGATAAACAAAGCATGAGGGCATAGGAGCTGGAATGGATGGTTGGATTACTTGGTTTGACTGTCTCACCAAAATGAGTTTGAGGCTCTGAACTCTCAAATCTACACTGGAATAAGGCTTTATGCAAGTAAACACTCTTTACGGTAAGATGGATCTCAGACTTGCCAAGGAGGAGGAACCCCTGTTTGAGGTATAGGCTGGGAAACAACTCACTAGAAACAAAAAAATACGATGACTTGGCTAACAAGATTCCCGAGGAGGTGATGACACCTGTCCAAAGTGTAGGCTGAAAGACAACTCATTAAACAACATAAAATGATAGCTGTTAACAACAAAATATCTGAGGAGGAACCCCTGTCGAAGGAGGAGATTGAAACAACAAGTTATAAACACAAGACGTTGAAACAACTCAAATCTTTAGATCAA
>VDFB02270399.1:0-29214 GCA_007258455.2 Sequoia sempervirens
CTGTTTTGAAAGCCTCATCTATTTTGCCTTCAATAAAACCATCATCCAAAGATGTGTTAATGACCTCAACGATGCTAACCTTGGCACTAGTGTCTACAAATTCACTGGATAGCTCTAGAGATGCATTTAGTGCTGCTGTTATGCCCTTTTCCTCATCACAATCTCATCAATTAAAGCTGCATGCACTTCTAAGGGGCTGTCTTGGGGTTTTACAATATATGCCTCTTGATTAATGAAGTCTTCTTCTTCATAGGGAGGTTCTAATAATTTGTCTTCCTCGCATTCAGGCTCATGTCTAGAAATTTCTGTTCTTGTCATGTCAAAATCAGCAAGCTCCTTCGTAACCACCCTTTTTGCTTTAGACTCTTCCTCTTCTTTTGTAAGGCCTTCTTGAGAATCTCCTTTCTTCCTTGACCTTCTTATGTAGTTAATCAAACCCTTTTTGCTAGGGTCCCTCCATACAATGAAGTCCAAGAAAGCTTCAAAGGAAACATTGTTTTTGATCTCATTAAGAATTTTTGATATTCATCAATAATTTTGGGAACTTCACTTTCATAGTTGACTCTTTCCTTCTGTAATCTTATCAGCAGCCTTGTAATGGTCACCCCTGATTTTTTTTTTGAGAATATCCCTGTTTGTTGTTGCACTATTTGTTGATGGTTTTGTGTTTGTTTTCATGTATCATTCATAGGTTTCATTGTATGCATGATATAGATAACATAAAGAAGGAAAATTGGAAAAGAACTTTGCATTTCAAATAGGAAATCACTTCATTAAAAGAGTATTTGATAACAACTTAGAAATCAAACTTTTTACAACATAAATCAGACCTGATTTTTAGCAGTTCAGAACTAATTAAAACTTCTAATAGCAGTGTTAGCACTTCAGATTTTTGCATCATTCATCACCAAGAATTAAGTCAATGAACTCCTTAAAGATCATTGCCATTAACCAGCTCCATGCACTTCAACAAGGGCAGAAACAGTGACCTATACAATAGTAGGTCAAAGTGCCCAGAAACCCCAAATTGTACGACCCTCCTAGGCTAGGTGACCCCCTTTAAAATTCAGATTTAAATCAATAAAATCAACCTTGGGCATGAAATGGGACACCTTGAAGAGAGGCATCCAATGAAGCGATACCTAGAATGAAACCTCGAGCCAAAAACAGAGTTATGGGCTCCTTTCCATTTTCTGTCCCTGGTAAAGATAATTTCCAGAACTTCAAAAAATAGCTTCAGACCTCTGAAAACAATCCTGAAATGCCTCCAAACCCAAACCAAAATGAAGCCAAGAACTCAACACACCAAATACCCAAAATCCACTTCAAAAATGCTCAAAAATCTTCATCTTTTCACATCAAAACACTATAAAATCAGAAAACTGTGAAAATCTAGATGACCCCGAAATGGAATCACACCAAACCCGGCTAGGGTGGGTCTTCCACCACCGAAACTAGCTCCCAATGATGAGGGTTTTCGTCCTCAACACGCAGCAGTAGACCTTTGGAGAAAATCCAGCAGTATCTTGTTATGTAGCCAACTGAGAGATGTGCAAATGAGGCCCAAAAAGAAACTTTATAGAGCTAAGAAGGAATTAGGGCAACCGAATTCAAATTGCTTTTTCCCTTCAAAGCCAATGCCCTCCTTTATGAGCATTTTAATTTAATTTAATTTAAAAAACACCTTATACTTTTCCTTGGGCATCCTTGCTCATAAGGAAACTATTTCGTTTTTGCTGCCTTGTAAAACAACATTAAGTCATTGCACTAGTCTCCAAGGTACTTTTTGCATGATCCCTTGACCCCTTCACTTAAGTTAAAGAAATTATATTAAAATGACTTAAGTGAGAAATACAAATAATAAATAATTTGAACCTTAGCCATGCCATCGCCCAAATTGGAAATAGACACTGCTGAAGTAGCCTTGGCCAGGACCAGTTACCGAAAATAGACTTACTATTTATAACATTGCTAAAAATAGTAAATACTCCAAATCACTAAATTGACATAAAAAACTGATAAACACTGTGACTTACTATAAATAGTAAGTGATGGAATTGACCCCTTGCTAAAAATAGAAAGTCCCGCCCGAAACACTGAAAACCACCACAAGAGACTGGCTTTGAGTTCCCTTACCAAACTCCACTTAGCCTATGGGAACTCTAGAATAGGCTAATGGACAACTCCACTGCTCAGAGGCAAGGAGGGGACATTACAGTCCTCCCTCCCTAAGATTGCTTGTCCTCAAGCAATCGCAACATAGGATACTGTAAAATTTGATTACTCTCATAAGTGGCATCCTTAACTGGTAAATCCCGCCATTTCACCAAGTACTTTGTAATAACTCCCCTCCTGATGGTTCGCTCTTTGAAATCAATCATTGCCTCTGGAACAAGTACCAATTTGCCCTCCTCATCCAATGGAGGCAACTCTGTTGAAGAAGTCACATTATGCCCAAGCGTCTTCTTTAGGCATGACACATGAAAAACATTATGCACCTTACTCCCCTCAGGTAACTCAAGCTCATAAGCCACCTCCCCAACTCTCCTGGTGACTCTAAATGGATCATAGAAACGAGGCTTCAACTTCTCCGCCCCACTCTTCTTGAGAGTGGACTGTCTATATGGCTGCAATCTCCCGTACACCATGTTTCCCACCTCAAATTCTTGCTCACTATGGTGCTAATCAACGTACTATTTCTGTTGATTTTGTGCATGTTGAATGTTATCTCTTAATGACCTCATAATGTCCTGGCTCTCTTGCAAAAAATCCTTAGCTCTAGGCACCCTACAATCACCAAATAGCAAATCAATGAAGCTAGGAGCTTCATAGTGAAATGTGGAGTTGTAGCAAAACTCCCCCAAATGCAACTATTTAACCCACGCTTTTTGCTGCCCTAAAACATAGTTTTGTAGGTAACCTTCCACCCATTTGTTGACTATCTCAGTCTATCCATTTGTTTGGGGGTGGTAACTAGTGCTAGGAGTCAACTCGGTACCACATAATTTGAACAAATCCTGCCAAAACAAGCTCATAAACTTGCTGTCCTTGTCACTGACAATGTTCTTGGGTGCCCCATGAAGTCTAAACATTTCCCTAAAGAACAAATCTGCCACCTGTAATGCTGTATAACCTACTGATATAGCAAAAAAGTGAGCAAACTTGGTCAAACAGTCCACCAAAACATAGATACAATCCTTCACTTGCACCTTGGGAAGCCTTGTGATGAAGTCCATTGAAATACTTTCCCACTTCTAAGTAGGAATGGGTAAAGGTTGTAGCAGACCAGTTGTAATGAGCCTTGCTCAAACTAATCACAAATTGCTGATTAAAGGATCAATGAATTTCGTCAAACACTTCAAATGAAAACCTTCAACTTTCTGGTATGTGGTTTCAGTCTGATGTGTGCTTGATAAATACTAAATGAAGGCTTCCAATGATCACAATTCAACACTATGATGTCTAAACTATCATCTAGATGCATTTACAACCTCCTAATCACAATGCACTTAATGAATTCTAATGTAAATTATTCATCTTCAGCCACTTGACATTATGTCAAACAATTGGCATACAAGGGGTATATGACTGTTAGCTTCATAATGTATGCTAAATGATCTAACAATGAGCTGAGAAAGAAAAGCACTTTCCTTTACATGAGTTCCTAATGAATAAATGCATTCCTATAGCCAAGCACATTTTAACAAACACTTGGCATACATTCTAATGCACTAATCTAAATGATCATTACAGCAACTATAGGACTTTAACTTGCAGCTCTCTTATTCAGTTTGCAATCCATATACAATGTAGCATGAATTATCCAAGACTCTTTGGCAAATGTGTATGATGCAACAACAAAGCCAAGTCTTGAAATGACAAGTCTGAGTACAATGATCAGCTACAGCTGCAACTTATGCATCTAAAATGACAATGCAATGGGCTATAATGAATGACAAAGAACCTGATAATGATTGTCTCCAAGATTTGAATCTTATAGTCTTCCTTTGGAAATGAGCCCAAAATAATACTTGATGATGCCGCCCCTGTTCTGGATTAAGCTGATGAAATAAATTAATGGTATCATGAAACTCCGCTTCTAAATACCAACCTTCATTGCCATGCTCTTAGGAAGGTAGCGCCTATGTTCCCCTGTGAAATCGCTATTCCCTTGAAGTGCTATGAGCAAATTCGTAGGATTCTGGTCTGCAGCAACTGTGACTGTAATCTGGTAACAGGACCACCGAAATGCCTTCAAATGCACTTTCCAAACACCACAAAAATCAACACAAGGCCTCCACAAATGTATGCTCCAATGAAGAACATAAGTCAATGCACATTTAGCCCTCAATCGATGAACTCAATAGGCTGCTATTAAAATCTGGAAATAGACTGATAACGGATCTGAGTATGCACAGATGAAAAACTCCCTCCAAACAGTGAAGACTTCGTTGCTATCTTCAGCCTCTAAGACAAAAATATGATTCTCCAGTTATGCAGATATAAATCTGATATTATCTCAGGCCTTAGCAATTGCTGATCAGAATATATGTACCCAGAAATCGGTCCAAACAACCTTCAATCCAAAGTCTGAAAATTGTAACCTGAAAGCCCAGCACAAGCCAATAAAGAAACCCTAATACTGTAGCTCGTCACTGTAGCGCGACACTGTAGCGAGCGTCACTGTAGCTTGCTAAATAAAATCATAAAATCAACCAAAAAATCCTCTTCAAAATATATCAAAAATCTTCAACTAAAATCCCTGAAAATCTGCAAATGGATATGCATCAAACCCTTGTATTCTTTGTATTTCTTTTCCAATCTAGCACAGATAGAAAGGCTGAGATACCTTCCTCCAATAATGCAACCCTTCAAGAGATATTTCACTCCCTCAGTTATGCAATCAATGGGAGTTTTCGTTCCCAAAGATCAATTTGATTATCTGCAGACCACTTGGCTCCACAAATACTCAAGAAGAAATCATCAATCATCAACATCAAATCTGCCTGCCTGAGAATGAAGCCCAAGACGTCTATTTATTCTTTTTCTCCACTTCCTCCAGAAACTTCTAGAACATTATTTTATTTTATTTATTAAGTGACTTTATAAAATATTTTATAATTCAAGTAACTTTATTAAATTAATTAAATATAAAGTTACCTTTTAATATTTATTTATTTGATAACTTTATAAATAATTAACTTAATACCACTTATTTATTTAATTAAAATAATTTATTAGTCATCCTCATAAAATATTCATTATTTTGGACAACTTAATTAATTAAGTTAATTAAATCGAATTACCTCCAAAACGGGGACATTACACCAGTAGGGTAAGTATGTTCATTTTTATTTTGTTGGCACACTTGACACTCACGAACATACTTAGTAATGTCTTCCTTCATACCCTTCTATGAGAATCTCTCACAAATCGGCCTGTATGTCTTGTAAAATCCAGGATGACCAGCCATAGGAGTGTCATGAAATGTCTTTTAAATCCACTCTTTCATGTTGGATTCAGGGACCAAAATTATCCTCTCCTTATAGAAGACCAAACCATCTCTCACTCTATAGTTGTCATCTTGCAAAGTACCATCTTAGATCCTTCTGATTTAAGAAATATTTCAGACTGTTATGATTAGTTTTGACAATAAATCTGCCCCCAACAAGATACTGCTTGTACTTAGCCAAAACATGCATTATGGCTAACATCTCTTTATCATAAATAGAATAACTTTTTTCACCTCCCCTTAATTTTCTGCTCTCATATGCAATTGGGTGCTTATTTTGCATGAGGAAAGCGTTTATACCATCTTCTAAAGCATCACATTCGAGTTCAAATGGTTTAGAGAAGTCAGGAATTGCCAATACAAGATACGTGCTCATCAAGTTCTTAAATTGATCAAAAGATTTCTGTGCTGATTCAAACCAAGAGAAAGCCCCTTTTTTAGTCAAATCAGTTAGAGGGGCAACAACCTATGAAAAGCCCTTGACAAACCTTCTATAGAACCTACACAAGCCAAAAAAATACCTCAGCTGAGTTAGATTAGTAGGTGGAGGCCAATTAAGTATTGCTTTGATTTTATCAGGGTCAACACTAACACAATTAGCGCTGATAATATGTCCAAGATATAACAATTTAGTCATCCCAAACTCACACTTGGACTCCTTAGCAAAAAGAGACTCATTCTCAAGAATACCCAACACCTCATCCAAGTGCTTCAAATGCTCTTCCCATGATCTACTAAAAATAAGGATGTCATCAAAGAAGATCAACACATACGTACGTAGCTGTTTGTTGAACACCCTATTCATGCATGATTGGAAAGTAGTTGGTGCATTTGTCAAACTGAAAGGCATGACAAGAAACTCAAAGTGGTCAAAGTGGCACCTGAATGCAGTCTTCTCCACGTCCTCTCTGACTCTAATTTGATGATATCTTGATCTCAAGTCTATTTTGGAGAAATAGACCGCTCCATGCAGCTCATCAATGCATGGGATGGGGTACCTATTTTTAATTATCTTCTTGTTTAATGCCTTGTAGTCCACACACATGCGCATGGTCCCATCCTTCTTCTTCACCAACACAACCGAAGAAGCAAATGGACTCTTGCTTGGCCTTATGTGCCCCATCTCCAAAAGCTCTTGAATAGCTTTCTCAATTTCATCCTTATGTCTCTTAGGATGCCTATAGGGAGTGGTGATCACGATTTTGGCTCCCTCAATCTCTATCACATGCTCAATGCCTCTATCAAGAGGCCTACCTAGAGGAATGCTACTAAATACCTTGCTTCTTTTGGAAAGTAAATCCTGTATTTCAGGTGGATAGGACCTCTTCACCTCTTCTGTAACCGTAGGCATAATTAACACTCCGCTGCCCACTCAACCTGATCATGTCTAAAAAGTCTCTCCATAAGTTTGAAAGAGACCACACGAAGTCCTCCATTTGACATGCCCCTCAAAACCACATTTCTCCCCTCTGATTTAAATTTCAGCCTCATAGTCTAAAAATTAAGAGTAATCTCACCAAGTGATTGAAGCCATTGTATCCCTATCATTGCATCTGTGTCACCAATACTAACCACGTAGAAGTCATCCTTGACTTCAGAGTGCCTCAATTGCAAACTCAATTGTGGGACCATCTTGGTGTAGTTGGTTGTAAATCCATCTGCCACTATCACTCGAAATCCTCCTACTTCCCGAGTTTGAAGGCCTCTATGAGCAACCAGCCCCTCATAAATGAAATTGTGTGTGGCTCCTGTGTCAATCAATGCAACCATCTGCTGCCCCTTAAGCACTCCTCTAATGCGAAGAGACTCATTCTTTTGAAAGCTATGTAGTCGAGCAAGCTTCCCATCTTTGTCCTCTTCCTTTCTAGCCTCTTCAGGAGTCTTTTCCTCTTCACTTTCCTTTGAATCAGATTGCTTGTTTAATTTTTTTGATGTACTTTTCTTAGCAAAATAGTACTCTATTTGGTGCACCTTCCCCTTTGCAGTACACCTATGTCCTAAAGACCAAGACTCCTTACGTATGAAGCACAAACCTTTCTTCCTTAGGTCATTTAGTGTCTCACTATCGATCCTAGTAATAGGTTTCTTTTGCTGTTCAGAGTCCCTTGTGACATGTTTTTTGTCCTTATCCTTCTTATGTAAAAATCCTTTGGTCTGAAATTTACTCTTGGAAGTGGAAGTTTCCATGTCTCTAGCCTTCTTGATTGCTTCTTCTAGAGAAGGTGGGTTAAAAGCTTTTATCCAACCCCTAAGAGGATTGGATAACCCATCAATGAAGAGCACTACAAGCCTCCTCTTGGATATATTTGTCACCAACATTGACAATCTCTGAAAATCTGCAACGTAGGCATCCACTGAACCCCACTGTTTCAACTGTGCTAATTCCTTAAAGTGAAGCTCTGGGTCTTTTTTTATCAAACCTCTCTATCAATTTTTCTGTGAACTCTGCATAGGAGGTAATTTGTGCATGTCCCATAGTGATCATCCCATAGTGCCACCACTCATGATCAACCCCATCTAAGTGAATGGAAGCATACTGTATTGACTCCAACTCTAGCATGGGATTAAGAGTGAAATAAGTGTCCACCTTTTGGACCTAAGCTCTCATTGAAATCTTCCCAGACCCATCAAAGTAAGGAAGGTTGAGTTTCCCAACTTTCCTATGAAGATCATTATTTTGCTCTCTATTGCCCCATGTTGGGTGTATGCCTCATCTTGAAATCTATATAATCCCGAAGTGATATGTCATGCTGGAAACCAGGCCCTGCATCCATCCAATCCTGTCTAAATTGGTCTTGCATCTCAACTATTGTGAGTTTCTGATTGGGTTGTGCCTCTACTCTTGGTAGAAATATAGGCATTGGAGGCCTAGCTATGGCTACCCCATTCTTCTAGTTGGCTGCTCTACGCTGTCCCATGTCATTTCCTTGCCCCGAACGATCCATTCTTGATACCAACTGTGCTAGTTGTTGGTTAGTCTCCTGAGCATGTTGGGTTGCTCTTTCTTGACCTCTAACCACCGCATCTAGGAGTAGCACCATATGATCTTGCTCACCATTATTTCTTTTAGCTTCTTCACCCCTTTCACCCATGTTTTCTGAATTTTCTGATTCAACTGGGTGTGTTTCAAGGTGCTTCTCCTCACTCTCAAAAGACCAATGTTCCCACAAGTCTTCTTCTTGTTTCCTCAATCTCTCACGGTACCTTCTCTCATTGTCACTAATGCTCACTAGATAACATCACTCACTGGCCGGAAGGAAGATTTGAGCTCTAATACCACTGTAATGGTCACCCCTGATTTTTTTTGAGAATATCCCTGTTTGCTGTTTCACTATTTACTGATGTTTTTTTGTTTTTTTTCATGTATCATTCATAGGTTTCATTGCATGCATGATATAGATAACATAAAGAAGGAAAACTAGAAAACAACTTTGCATTTCAAATAGGAAGTCACTTCATTAATAGAGTATTTGATAACAACTCATAAATTAGACTTTTTACAACATAAATTAGACCTGAATTTTAGCAGTCCAGACCTGATTAAAACCTCTAACAGCAGTGTTAGTACTTCAGACTTTTGCATCATTCATCACCAAGAATTAAGTCAACGAACTCCTTAAAGATCAGCGATATTAACCAGCTCCATGCATTTCAACAAAGGCAAAAACAATGACCTATACAACAATAGGTCAAAGTGTCCAGAAACCCCAAACTATATAGGCCTCCTAGGCTGGGCGACCCCCTTTACAATTCAGATCTAAATCAATAAAATCAACCTTGGGCATGAAATGGGATGCCTTGAAGAGAGGCATCCGATGAAGCGACACCCAAAATGAAACCTCAAGCCAAAACGGAGTTATGGGCTCCTTTCCATATTTTGTCTCTAGTAAAGATAATTTCCAGAACTTCAAAAACTAGCTTTAGACCTTTGAAAACAATCCTAAAATGCCTCCAAACCCAAACCAAAATGAAGCCAAGAACTCAACACACCAAATACCCAAAACCCACTTCAAAAATGCTCAAAAATCTTTATCTTTTCACACAAAACATTGTAAAATCAGAAAACCGTGAAGCTCTAGATGACCCCTGAAATGGAATCACACCAAACCTGGCTAGGGTGGGTCTTCGACCACCGAAACCAGCTCCCAATGATGAGGGTTTTCATCCTCAACACGCAACAGTAGACCTCTGGAGGAAATCCAGCCGTAGCCTGTTATGTAGCCAACTGAGAGATGTGCAAATGAGGCCCAAAAAGAAACTTTATAGAGCCAAGAAGGAATTAGGGCAACCAAATTCAAATTGCTTTTTCCCTCCAAAGCCAACAGCCCCCTTTATGAGCATTTAAATTTAATTTAATTTAAAAAGCACCTTATACTCTTCCTTGGGTGTCCTTGCTCATAAGGAAACTATTTCATTTTTGTTGCCTTTTAAAACAACGTTAAGTCATTGCACAGGCTGCAAGATACTTTTTGCATGACCCGTTGACCCCTTCACTTAAGTTAAATAAATTATATTAAAGTGACTTAAGTGAGAAACACAAATAATAAATAATTCGAACCTTAGCCATTCCAACACCCGAACTGGAAATGAACATTGCTGAAGTAGCCTTGGGTAGGACCAGTTACCGAAATAGACTTACTATTTATAGCACTGCTAAAAATAGGAAATACTCCAAATCACCAAACTGGCATAAAAATATGATAAACATTGTGACTTACTATAAGTAGTAAGTGATGGAATTGAACCCCTGCTAAAAATAGAAAGTCTTGCCCGAAATACTAAAACCACCATAGAAGGAGACTGGCTCTGAGTTCCCTTACTAAACTCCACTTAGCCTATGGGAACTTTGGAATAGGCTAATGGATAACTCCACTGCTCAAAGGTAAGGAGGGGACATTACAAGCCCTGAGATAGGGTCTTTTTCGTTAGGTAAAATTCAGGTGGCCAATCCATGTTTTTACTTAACAAGTCAAAGAACCAAAAAAACAACTGAAATGCTTCTCCTGAAGGTGAAATTACCAACAAACATGCAAATGCTGATCACAACAAGCAATTGAAAAAAACTGACAAGTTCTAGGTTCCCAACAGGGTGGCAAGAAAACCTAGGCTTTGATACCACTGAAATGACCACCCCTAGTTTTTTTTGGGATTGTTGTTTGTTGATTGGATAGTTTTGCTGATTTATTTGTTTGTCTTGTTTCATGTGTTTTGCATCATTCACAAGAGTGCATAGGATATAGAACATGAACATGAAATACAACGAAAAACTTTTTCAAATAGATTCATAATAAGACATTGAAGCAATGAAGACTATCACATTTTCAATCGTAAATAAATGTATATCAGATTTGATACAAACGTGTTGCAGACCTAATTTGAGCCAACATAGTCATTTAATTCATCATACATTGCAAGCTTTCAACATGGAGTGAGCATATACATACATGAAACCTTCTTGGACTCCGTAACCGCAAAGAAACAACAATGACAACCCCAAAATGGCACGATTCAGACCTCTGTAGCAACAGACCTGAACTTTAGCATACCCAAAATTTGCACGACTCCCAAGAAAGGGCGACTAGGCTCTAAAAATCCTTGCTTCTCCAATAAATGCAAATAGATATTTGAAAAGGGGCGCCCAAACTAGAGAAATTTAATGAGAAAATACCTAGAACGGTAGATCAACCGGCACAAAGCTACAAACTAATTTCTCTTTCAGATCTTGTCAAAAATGGTTATTTCCAGAATTCTAGAAATGCAATCAGGCCTCTGTAAACAGCCTCAAAACACCTCCAATCACCACCAAAATGAAGCCAATAATCATACACACCCCAAACTCCAAAACCCACATAAAAATACAAATATCAAAAAGATCTTCATTATTCATCCCCAAAATGAAGAAAAATAAGAACTCTATAAGCACAATGGTGATCCCTGAAGTAGAACCACTCGAACCAGCTAGGGCGGATCTCTCGCCACCGAAACCAACGCTAAAAATGAGGGTTTTCGTTCTCAATCAGCTGCAATTGAAATCTGGAATCATTCCAGCAGAGTCTCCTTAAGTTGCCAAAATATCTACCATGAGAGCTCCAAATGAATAAATAGAGAAAAGCGGAGAAATTAGGGCAACATCATTTTGAATTCACTTTCCCTCCAAAACCCCATAGTCCCTTGATGAGCCTTTTTATTTTATTTATTAAAATCCTTATGTCTGCCAAGCTAGGCGTCCACCTCTTGAGGCATAAATAAAGCCTCCACTTTATAAAATAAAACTATTATAAGACGTCCACTAAAAGTACAATGGCCCCTCTTTTAAAACAACGTTGTGCAACGAGTCCAAGGGTTCCTTTTTTATAATCCAAGCTTATATTCCTTTTTTTTTTATTATAAAGCAACATTAATACTTTAGTGACGTACTAACCAATAATAATTCTGACCATGGAGAAAACTCACCACCTGCCAAGAATGAAAACTCTGCATTGCACTGCCACTAGGACCAATTATTGAAAATAGACTTACTATAAATAGCAACTGCTAAAAATAGTAAGTACTCCCAAATATCAAACTGGCACAAAACATTGAAGCTCAACAGACAACTGCCACACATTGCCCAAACAGGAAACCCTACACTGCACTGTCGCCAGGAATAGTTACTAAAAATAGTAAGTGGGTCAGATCTCCAACTGGTCAGAAAAGAGGACACCGAAAAAAAGGGACATTACAATCAAGCACAAACGGACAAACACAACTTTGGACTGGTTAAAATAGAGAACTGCATTCGATTGCAACAAGGATTTTAAGGGAAAATAAACAAATGCTTACTATTGGCTAAAGTAGAAGCCAGTAAGTTTACATCAACATGAGAAAATAAAAGAGAAGAAGATCTCACAATTGCAAAAATTAAATCACTAAGTCATACACAAAATTATTACTTGAATAATGATCATCAATACAAAGCTTGACAAAGCCACCAGATTCAATTTAATTAACAAAATCACGAACATAGGATTGATAACTTCGACAGATCACCATTTTCTGCAGCATAAGCTTAGCACCAACTAACATTAACAGAATGTGCTCAAAGCACTTATTTATAACCTTTCAAAGGATAGCTTTTAAGAATTTATGAAATAACAATAAAACATTGTAAAAAGTATCACATTAAAGCTATTTTGATCCAATCTACAAAAAAAGTAGAAAGAAAACTAATTCTAAAGCAACTAATAAAATATAAAAGTGTAAAATATGATCTTTCCCATTGTTAGGAAATAGCTCCTGCTGGAGATGAAAACTGCCCAGTGTAGCTAATGCTAAAATAGCATACTGCACATAATGGCCTTTTTGGAAATCTAAAGCAACTTTTGACTTGAAATTGGTGAATACTTTGAAGAACACTTAAACTAGATGACTCGTTGACCACCATGGATCTGCCAGTGATAACCAACTTGAAATCATACTTCTCTGATCCGTTGACATTGTGAGAGCCCTTACCAAGGGTTTTGACAAAGAAAATCATGGAGAAGCTTTGAGATTTTAACCACAAATCTGCACTGCAAAAGATGTATCCCTGGCTAGAACACATACATAATCAAACCCTCTTTCAATGCTCGTCAAAAAGCTGACTTGAAACTTTACCTTTTATCTCTGAAACAAGAATCTTAATGCAATTTGGCGAACCTTTTAGAGCTTTTGAAAAATTGTTGAAGCTATATCACCCACTAATTCAACACAATACCTTCAAATGACTCGAACATCATGTTGAGCACATGATCAAAACCCCAGTCAGGCAAAACTGACCATGAACATATGGAAAGTGATATCACAGATCAGCTTGAATAAGTTTAAGTGACAACTGACTTTATATGATAACTTATATCAAGTAAAACCCTAACACAAATCTGTTCAAACAAAACCATAAACAATTGACATCTTTGTAGGATCCTTAGTGCTGAAATCTGTACACATAAACCTTTCATATTGGTGCTGGAAACTCCACAAAAGACTTGCAACACCATGGATCAACAGCCTTGTTTCTGCTATGAACAGCAGAGGTGAAATTTATTTATGAAGTTTGATTGATGAATTGCCTTTATAGGTGTCAGGTCCTTTTTCCTTGCGATTGTTAGATGCATACAGCAATTGAGAGAGGGGGGAGGGGAGTGGGTGAATCAGTTGTACATTAAAACATTCAATCCCTCATTAACTTTCAAATCCTTATCAAACTTTAAACCCTCATAAAACATTAGTAGAATGTAAACATGTGAAACAAGAATGCAAACACAACCATACATAATAGAACACCAGATTTACGTGGAAAACCCTAAGCAGGGAAAAACCACGGTGAGGATTAGCTCACATATATATATATGAATAGCAACACCGAATACAATTAGGCTCATTGCCAAGGGATCACTGCCCAAAAGAAGAAGAAAGGCTCACTGTCAAGAGGACTCACTGTCCAGAAGAAAGAAAGAAAGAAGACTGTTACAAAGAGATTCACTATCTCAGAGCAACAGGAGAAATCCACCATTGCAACTCTATGCCATTCACAACCTTTGGCTCATTGCCCCTAGTAACTTCAAGCACACTGAAATGTAGACACCTTTTGCTCACTGCATCCGGGAGTCATAAGCATTTAAGGTCTTACTCAGATCGCCACACTTGATCACATTCACATCTTTTCTCACCTTACATACTTGCCACACATCTCAACACAAATTTCACCTTGCATTTATACCATCCGCGACCTAAACAATCTCAATTTGGTCAGCCTCAATGAAACGCATGCTCCCCAAATGTGCAACACTAAAATAGGTTGGCACCAAACACTTCCGCGGTGGAAAGAAGTGAAGGAAAACCACGCCAAGGGTTAACTAGGACCCAAATCTACACTGACACACTTCACCACACTTCCACAAACAACAAACAACCTCTGCAATTAGCGCTAGCATGCCAGGTCGGCCAAACCTGCACTAACACTAACAAGCAACCACATACATGCCTCTCCAGGTCTGGAAACACCATGCGAACCTCAAAGCAATACCACATGACATATTGGACCACATTGGAATATTCCAACACCAACATATTGCTCTGCAACATGACCACAACCACTTGAAATTGAAGAACACTTTCATTCTGTGCAACTAGACACACTAGCACAAACATACAACTTACTAACCAACCTTGTGGAACACCTCAACACTTGAAACCTCAAGGGAAGTTACAGACAATATAAGCATATTCCCAAATTCGCAAAACAAGAAACCTCAACGTGGAAAAATGTGGAGCAATTCCATTTCTCCCAGACAACCTTCTTCATAGGCAAACATGCTGTCAAACACATCTTCCTCTACAACACCATCTAGAACCTGAAACTCTGGATATAACACCTCTGAACACCTCTGATCGTCACATCCAAACCGCACAAGCAAATCTTCAACCATGAAGAAATATAGATCACAACATTGAACACACCTCTGTCACACTGCACACTCTTTTATTCAAATTTTCTCAAAAGCACTTGGAAACCAAGCGAACCAATTGCATCAACAAAACTACAAACACATCTATAGCATCTGCAACACTTCTCATCATGACTACACTAGAGGTAAATTCATGGCATTAGCTTATGAATTCACCAATCCTTTAACAAATGATGATCAGTTAACATCTGGGAAGTTCCATAAAGCTCTTGAAGACATCTTGGCACTAGAAACACATGTTAATGCATTTGTCAAACAAAGCAGAACATTGTTGGATGCTAGGTAGGTCAGTACCTTGGGAAATGTAGACATAATGACTAATATAGATCTCCCCTGCAACAAGGAATGGGATCATTGGAATAATTCTTACGGAAGTAGTATGGCTTCAATTCTTGAATTTGTGTATTCTTTCAAAATTGTCTCTTCAGTCTTGTCAATTCATATTTATTCATTTTGAGTAACCATGTGATACAACATAGTGGTACCGGTTGAGTGGTATAACAAGGCAGTGGTGGCATTCTAAAAAGGTTTTGAGTACATTTTGGGGTAGAAAAGAGGCTGTCAAGTCAAAACAGATGTCACTTAATCAAAACTGAATGAGTCAGGCATCCATGTTATAAATCAGCAAGAGTATTGATAAAGGTAAGTATTCAAGAGTTGTGACAAAGAAGTTTTTCATTTATGTTTTGAACTCATTTTAAGCCTACTAGCAGGATTATTTGAGAGCAATGGCTTCTGATGCAGTGAGTTCTTCTAACTAGTGGGAGTTAGCCATTAATGGGCTAAGGAGAGATGTAGATGTACTGAGGGAAGGCTTAAGGGATTTGTGAGCTAATATTGTGACCATGAAAGAGATGTTAGAAGAGATGGAATCATTGGTTAAGGTTCTTCACCTAAAGATTAGTAGGGAGGGCATGGATGGTGTTAGGGTGTTCACAGAGCAGACAACAACAAGGTAGAGCACAGTGGACAACATCTATTTCCAAATTGATATCATCTAAGACAATAAATGGGGACTACATGGTCACTTCGGTATAACTTTTGAGTTACCCTATGTAGTCAGAAGAAGTTGATATCTTCTAGGTCTATGTAGCTATTCTTGGGACAAATTTTGTAAGAAGAAAATAACTTACTTGAGATGTAAGGCAAGAAGGACAAATGCATTCAGAGGAGGCGAGCCTTGCTTTCTTGCTATAAATTGAGGTTATTTTCCTTGTTAAACCATCTTTTGTCATCCTTTGTATTTAGGTGTAGTTTGTAAGGCAAGAAGGACAAATGCATTCAGAGGAGGCGAGCCTTGCTTTCTTGCTATAAATTGAGGTTATTTTCCTTGTTAAACCATCTTTTGTCATCCTTTGTATTTAGGTGTAGTTTGTCTATGATCCAATTAAGGAGGAAAAATAAATTGTTAATGATTTTTCTTCAATATATTCTTCTGAGCTAGATAGAATTAATGACTTCGCACTTCTTGTTGAAATTTAAGGAATGAAGTTCTATAAAAATCCCTGTTTTAGGAGTACTTTGTTGATGACTTTTGAGAAGAGGAAATAATTGGCATATTTCTTTCAAATTTGAACTCTCAGCCAATTGAAGAATTGAAAGGATCAAACAATTTTTTTAACCTACTTGATAGAGCTTGAGGAGTTTCTTGAGTGTTCTAAGCTTTTCCCAAGGGAAGACTGAAGCAATCATCAAAGAGGCATGCACAATCTATTAAATTTTGAAGAGTATCCTAGTGGCATTTCCTAGAACGATGCAATCACAAATAAGTTCATTTCCAATTTGGTAGAGAGTGTAGATAAGGTGATTGTTCAAGAAGATGACAACTTTGAAATGAAATGGTGATTTATGAAGAAAGAGCAAAATTTGAAGCCATTGAGTTTTCCACTGTGTATCTTCAAGTAACATAATTTTATTTAAGTACTTCTTTTAGTTCCTTCTAATGTGCTTAATCTGGCCCAATCTATACATTCATTGCTCTATTAGTTATCACCCACAATATCACTTGAGACTCATAGTCTCAATGCCTTATGCAACAATGGCTCATTTTCTCCTAGCCTCTAAATGGGTTTGCCTACTTTTCTCCTTTTAATCTCTCCATGTACATAAAATTTTGGGCTGTTCTTATTTGGGTTTATGTTCAATAAATGGAGAGGTGCCCATTAAAATTATGAGTCTTTGTCCAAGGGTTGTGCTCAATTGGTTAAAGCATTGAGGTCTCATTGTGGAGACCTAAGTTTAGATACCCAAGGGGACATCTAATTTGGAATACTAAGTTGTGACTCTTGGTCTTACATTGCTAGCTCTTAGTGTGGTTGTGATATCTAAAGGTGGATTTCTAAGTAGTGACTCTTGGTCTTCCACTGTGGTTTTTAGTGTGTTTGCTTAAAAGGAACTTGTATTGGTCTCAAGATAGCGCTTGCAAAGAGCTTGTATTGGTCTCACGTTGGTTTTTGCATGAGAAGAATATTTGTAAACAATTTGCAATATATAGAAAAATTTACGAGTCTTTTCTTGTAAATTAGTGTTATATCTCCTTACTATTTCAAAGCATCCACTCACCTTCCCTTTGTTAATGCCAAACTTAATTGGTTTCACTTTCTTCTTATGTGACTTGTTCAAGGTGTCATTGTGTCTTTGGTCTTGGTAGTATTCCTAGTGGATTGCCATTAAACTGCTTGGGTTCTATATTGAATTTAAACTAAGTTGCCGGTTCTAGTACTAGTTTGGGTTCGAGTTCAGGGGTTCGGTTTGCGGGTTTGGCTAAATTTTTTTTGGGGTTTGAGTTCGTTAGTACAAAAAACATGTAAAAATAAAAAATATATATTATATATATATGCAGCCTAGAAGCATGAATTAGGATTAGAATATCACATAACATCATATAAACAACAAATCCACCATAAACTTGAATGTCATTTAAAACATGCATAATAAATATTCATCGTTCAAACTTCAAGTATATATATGCAGCCTAGAAGCATGAATTGGGATTAGAATATCACATAACATCATATAAACAACAAAACCACCATAATCTTGAATGTCATTTAAAACATGCATGATAAATATTCATCGTTCAAACTCTAAGTTCAATATTAAAACAATAATATCAAGTTCAACACTTTTAATCATCAAATGGATTATCTAAATCATCAATATCATTGTCAACATTGACATTAGATGATGTAGGAAGATTAGATGAATCACAAGTAGTGCCAGTGGCACTGTCATTAGCACTAATATTGTGCTCATGTTGGCTTTTGGACTCCTCATATGCAATATGGTGGGAAGTGGAAGCATCCAAGTTAGTATGCTTTGGCTCTATATCCCACATCTTCATCTCCCCTTGTAGTCACGTTTGTGTGAAAGGAGACGTAAGTTGGAATGCACGTATACTAAGTTCTCCGCTCTTTATTAGAGCAATTTATTGCGCTTTACTGAGTGGATGAAAGAATATGTGCTCTAATTCCTCTTAGATGCAGATGAACTAGCAATCTATGAAAACAAAGTAAACAATTAAAGTTATACATTATTAAAAAAATAAAAATTTATAAATGAAAATTTATTAAACTTGTGATAAAATTTTGATTGTGAGGGGTTGTAGATGTTGGAAGTATTAGCCATGGAAGTACCACCAACTATGATCATCCTTTAAGAACCTATCACGAAGAGCCTCAATACCTTGACCATTTGAGTGCACAAAATCGATGAACTCACTCATGACTATACCTTGCAATTCAGGATAAGGGAAGAGTCTCATGAATGCTGCCTTGTACCCTTCAGCCACTTCAAAATCTCTATATAGGGGAAGCCTTCCTGGCACAAAAAGAATCTGACTACTGTAGTATTTTGGAGACAATGCGAAGGCAAGAAGATGTAATGGATTTGTCATTTTGTTCCATCTTTCTTCAACAATTGCATGCACTTGTTTGATGAGAGTCTTTTCAGGGTCTTGCTCTTTCGCATTTATGGTGCACTTCATCTTCTCAATTATTGAGTTGATGCCATCATATATCTCTCCAATGCATGGCTTGTCCATGCTAGTATAGCGAATCATACTCAAAATGGGCTTGGTGAAACTAAGGTGATACTCCGCACGATCCCACCATGAATCATTTAATATCATCTGCTTAATTTTTGTTGCCCTTTCAATGCTGCTTTGCCTCCATATAGACCAATTTTGGCTAATCACCATGCTAGAAAGTGCCTCTCTAACTTTCACAAGTCATCTCAAGACGATTGTTTTAGAGGCAAAACAAATCTTTGCAACCTATTACAAATTAAAAAAAATAATTAAAATTTAAAAACAAACTTTAAAGAAGAATTAAAATACAAAATCAAATTATGAAAATGTAAATATTACTTCACTTACCTTCAATAGCTCCAATTTTGAAAATGATCTAAAAATTCCTTGAGACATGTGGTGGTTGGTGATGAACATCTGGATGCCATTAGCCTCTGCATACAATTCTTTGATCCAATCAATTTTATTCCCAATCTTTTGTAGCATAAGATTGAGTGAGTGGACCACACAAGGTGTCCAAAAGAAATGTGAATATCGTTCCTCAACCAACAACCCTGCAGCTCTACAATTCTTGGCATTGTCCGTTACAACTTGAACAACGTTGTGGGGTCCCACTTCCTCAATGGTTGCAATGAGAATATCAGCAATAAATTGTCAATCTTTTATTTGCCCCTCACAATCCATGGATTTCAGAAACATTGCCCCTTTAGGGGACATCACTATGACATTGATCAAGGGCCAATTCTTTCCAACCATCTGAAACAATGGACACACTTGTCTCAATCCATGAATCCCTTATGGGTTTCAATGAATCTTCAACCATCTTGACCTCTTTTTCCAATAAGGTGCCACACGCCTTCTCATAACTTGGGCCCTCGTACCCTTTTGGAGCTTCATTGACTGTTTTCAACATCTCTTTCAAATATGGAGAGTGAACAACATTAAAAGACAATCCATTTGCACAAATACATCTTGGTACATTTTGGTCTGGGTTGTACACTTTGATTTTGAGGATGAGGAGTGGCCAAAAATGGGTGGTTTTCTACCATGATATTGGAATTAGATGGGGGCAGCATTCCCTTTGATTTTTTTTTTTAATAAGGGGTTACTTGATCTACAGTATTCCCGTTCATCTTCTTGTTCTTGCTCCATAATATATCCTATGACTGTCTCAGACGGAATAGGTACATTGTTCTTTCCAAGGAAAGCTTTGATGCCTTTTCCAGGTATTCCACACAAGTGTGTTTTCACTCGAAAATATGAACTAGAATATTGAACATCACATCCATTGCATTTCCAAATGTAACCACCACCACCTGGAACTTCTTGTATCATTTCAACATATTTCCATAGAGGAGAATTCGGATCTGTTTTGAACTTAGGTTGAGTTGCAGAGGTAGAATCAGCTGACATTGTGATTCCTATGGCAATTTTTTTTTGTATACACATTCAAAACAAAAGCAAAAAAATTGAAAACAAAAAATTGATTTATAAAACCTAGCTCTTTTGAATCTTTCATACATTCATAGAAGAATGGAAAAAACATAGATAAAATTAAACAAAGCAAAGAATTTGTTTCATGTTTGCAAAACGAAAAATGAAGGGAAAAAAAATGATAAAACTTACCTCTTTGCAAAAATATCCTTCTACAATCTTCGTGGCAGCGAATGAACACTTGCAAATGTGTAGGAATGACAATGCAATCGTTTGTAGAAACTTCAATGGTCAATCTTCAACCCCCTTTGTCGATCCAACAAGCAAAAATGAATGCTCAACCTCTTGGAATGAAAGTGCTTGTTTGCAAAACGAACGAATAAAAATGAAGTAGTTTTGGTGTTTAATGTGATTTATAAGTCACTTTTAGGGTTCCATTGGGTGCTATTCAAAGTCAAAGGGAGAAAACTATTAAAAAATTCATAAAAATGTGTTTTAACGCCGCCTGGGCTGTGGGTTCTCCTTGGGTCCGATTGGGTTCAACCTAGACGAACCGGGCCCCCAAAAGGGGAACCCTGTTGGAACCCATAGAGGGACCGGCCTATAACCCGTACCAACATCGAACCGAACTCGAACCTACGCTTGAAATGGACGAACCCGGTAACATAGATTTTAAAGGTCATGTTGTACGTTTCAATGGAGACACAATGTGTTTATGTGCACTTTGGAAGATCTCATGAAGGCACGAATATAAAATAAAAATGGGAAAACATTTTACTTAAGAGTTAAGGGTCCTTGTTCTTTTTACAAATTATTGATTGAGTTGAATTGAGGCTGCATCATATGCTCCTACGCAAGATCCTTGAAAATCTGGTGCCCTCGCTTATTTATATTGTGCTTAAAGGATTGTATATGGGGGCCCACCTAATTTCATAATATCCTATTCCTGGCATAGTTTCACCTCCAAGACATGGGATAACATTACAAATCAATTGCAGCTCATTTGAAGCTTATGCTAATGGAATATGAGGCTAGACCAAATATTTTCTTATTGAGACTTCTGTAAGGCACACGCTCATGAGTTTTGAGTGCACTTAAACACCATCAAAACATAGATACTTCTCCATTCTAAGTCTTTAGTTGTCTAACTTTTGGAATAGAAATAATTATATCTTGAAGGGAGGCGCTTCCTTATTTGTCTTTTGCAACAAGGTCATACAATAGGAAAACAAATATTTTCCAGCAATTGAAATGTCTTGCAGTAATTGCAAGTGTATAACAATTGCTTGAAGAATTATTGAGTTTTGTACTTGGCAGTCAAATTTGTGGTCTAGCATGGTCCTATGCTAGCTGAAAATCACAAACTTCAATTTCCCTTTCAAATCAAGTGTTAGCTCCAAATACTGATAGTTCAATAACGCTTCAAATATAATTTGAGTCACCATTGGAATTGAATTGTTTCATAAGAATTGGCATGATGGAGGGATTACTGATCAAGGAGAATATGTCTGATTCAAAGGGGTGTTCAAGATTGTAAGAATATTTTGAATTTAGTGTTGAGCCGGGGGATTTCTAACAAATGCTATCATAGAATATGGTGATTGCAGCATATCAAAGCATGGGTGAATGGTTGAAGCATGGTGTGGTACATCTGATAGTTAAATTTATAGAAATAAATGTATGCTGCATGTTTAGGTTTGGGTTTGGTAGTTTGCTGATTTTTCTTCCCTAGTTCAATATGGCTGGGTTTGGCCATACTATATATAATAGTTGGAAAACTCGACTCGGCAAAAAACTCGCCAAGCCCAAAATTGACGAGTCAACAAAAACTCGGAGAAAACTCGACAACTTTTTCAATTTTTTTTGCATTTTTTGCATTTTATGTATTTGGCGAGTCTTTTGTAGACTCGTGAGTTTTTGGCAAAATTTCGCCAAAAACTCGGCGAGTGTTCGGAAAAGACTCAGCAAGAAGACTCGGCGAGTTAAAGTCATAAAGACTCGCAGGGCAAAAAAACTCACAAGTTTTTCAAGACTCACTGAAAACTCGGCGAGTTTGCCAACTATGCTATATATATATATAGATGAAAGAGAAAATATGTATTTAAAATACATGTGGACAGTTAAGTGAAGTTGAACTCTCTTGCATCTTGTAGATGTCGTTGGTAGCATCCTCGGCTTTGAAAACCTTTCCTCCCTAACATGATAGTCACTTAGAGTAGCAAAAACTAAGCAAACAAGCAATCCAACAAACAATTTAGAATGAAAGAGAAAATACTTGTGCAATCAAGTGAAGTTGAACTCTTTTTGCATGTGCAGATGTCATTGGTGGTGTCCTCAGCATTTGGAACCTTTTTTTTCCAACATGGTAATCACTTGGACCATTAGGTAATTTCTATGGTGGTTTTGCAAGTGCTATGGCAGTTATGCAATTCCACAGTAGTTCCACAAGTGCTATGGAGGTTTCATTCAAACAACCGAGGTGCTTTTTCCCATCTCAAATGAAGAGGCAGAGCAATGGAAGAAATGGTGTCTCTTTGAGTTCAATGACATATTGGAGTCTTTAGTGCATGGAAGGACACTTCCCATGTTTTGGTAAATAAGAAGCATAAGTCCAATTGTAAAGAATCAGTATGAGAAGAAGATTTAGGAAGTTTAGTTGGTTGTAGAGTAAGACTTGTGGTGCAAAGAGTAGTTTGAACGATTTAATGTCCCCTTTTCAGTAATGATCTCTTTGTGGACTGATAGCCTATTTCCGGAAATCTGTAGGCTACTCAGATGTGCTAAATCTAGGGTTTCCATTTTCAGTAAGTCTTGCTTCTAGCTCAGTTCAGTTTTCTGTAAGTTTTGTTGTGGATTTACTATTTATAGCAGTTGGCTATTTTTAGTAAGTCAATTTGTGGCAGTGGCATCAGCATCTGTTCAGCTCAAGTCATCTTGTCCTTCTTCAGTTTCAGTTTGGTTTGGTTATCTCCATGGATTAAGTTTTATACTTAGTCATTTTTCTGTTTCTCAGTTGTACCCCCACGCCTAGGAATGATCACTTCATGTTGTTTTTAAAAGGGGGTCATTAAGGGGTCAATGGTGCATTTAATGAATTATTAAATGCTTTATTGTTTTAAAGTGAAGTTGGACGCCTAAAGGAGGTTGAGTAATATTTATTATTTCAAAAAAAGTAAAATGCAAAAAAGGTGGCGTCCCTTTTGGAAGTTGAAGTGATTCAATTTCTTGGAATTTGAAGAGTCTCTTGTTGCTTCATTTGCCAACTGAAGCCTATATATTGATGTTTTATGATGAGCTGATTATGCATATTTTTGAAGAGCAAAGTTATGCTGCTGGAATGAATCCAGAACCTAGCTAAGGGGAAACTTAGCAAATCATTCTTTCTTCGGGCCTAAAACTATGGCTTCCTAAGAAGATTTCTGAAGACCACGCTTCATTCAGGAGTGTGGATAGTGCTCAATGGTGATTTTTCATTACAAGTAGATTGCTGATTTATAATCTGTTTGTACTGTTGTTGTAATTGGTTGAAGCAAATTTATACTCAGCTTCGCCACCGATTTTTGTTTCGTTCTGGGTATTTGCCCGAGCTGTATGTCTATGTGGGGCGCCCCTTTCTGCAAAGTTGGGGAATTTATCTCTGACTGCTGATTTTTCTAGAGAAGGTTGACTTCTCCAAGGAGGCCATACTTTTTTGTGGTTGCATTGGGATTCAAGCCTTCTGTTATCCTCTGTTTTTGGCTCGTTTCTTTGATGGAATATGGACGCCTAGCTCTTAACTGTTGTTCGCCTGTGGTATGAGAGCTTTCAGAGCTGATTTGACAAAGATACGTCCAATTCTATGAGGTTTGATGTTGCTGGTCTGATTTTCTGTTAATGCTGTTTCTATATTAGACTTATTAAATAATTGTATTTTGATGGTGAAGCTTCAATTCTTCATCTTATATCATTGTAAATGTTAGAGGAAGTGTTGCTCTAACTGTTTAATGTTTTTGGAAGCTTATCTATTCCATTTGCAGCTGTTCTTATTCTTTGTAAAGCTAGTTAGTAGTACTAATAACTCTTTCTTTATTTGCTGCAATTTTATATTAGTTTTAGACTCCCACAATTGAGTGGTTGAGTTTTAGAATAAACATCTTTCTTGTTTGTAATTTCCCCCCACGTTATAAGTGGTTGTGTGGACAGTATTCTCCCCACGTTAATAAGTGGAAGAGTGGATTTAAAGGCTGGCTTGCCGCCTAATAATTGTTGTAAACTCACCCACTGAATAAGTGGAGTATTCCCACCGCTTGTGGATGCCTGCATTAGCAGATGAATTGTACTTTCAGCTCTGTTTATGCCTAACGATCCTCTGACCATATGCTATCACCTCGCCCACATTGGGATCTTGGTGAACATTCTTGGTTAGAGTTATCTTCTTTGCTGATTTGCATTTGGGGCTAACGCTAATCAGTGTTTGGTTGCTGATTTGTGTGTTAATTTTGGGAAAAAAATTAAGGGGGAATATTTCAAACGAGCATAACAGTAGAGAGATTGCCACTTCCAGTTAGTTTTCCCCACATTGGAGTTTTCAAGTCAAACCTTTGTGTCATAATTTTTGTGGTTGCTGTTGTTTTCTGTTTTCATGTTTTTTCACATCTTGTTTATGCAATCCTCTACTTGTTTCTAACCAAAAACTTTAGGAACACTAATTCTATTATTTGCATTGTATATCTTTCAATTTGTACAATTCATGTAGGACAGCGTCACAATTTGTTAATTTCTAGCAAAGCTTATCAAACTTGTGGGATTACAGATCACATTTCTCACACACTCTTCCGCTCATGTCTTACAACTAGGCTGTGTGCATTTTACATGTAATAGTATTATAGGTGTCCTTTAGTGCACTAAGACCCCCAATAATTATGGAAAATGAAGAGAAAACATCCTTTGTTGTTAGTTTTCCATAGTTGCCAGGAGATTGGTACTGGTACTGGTATAGGAGATTGGTACCGGTACCGGTACAACTTTTTTTTGAAAATAGGAGGTGGAGGTACTTGGAGACGCCATCTTTTTTTTAATATAAATAAAAAATAAATAATTTATAGAAAATATCATGACATTGAACTTTCAAAACAAGAGTAGTAGTAAAGTTTAACAATGAACATTAACTTTAAATACACAAATGCCATTGTGTCAAAGAGTCAAAAGAGTTCATACTTCATAATCATAGTCCACATTTGACTTTACACATTTGATATTTAATATTTGATTACATATTGAAATTCAAAAATATTGATAGCTTGATAGGCTAATATGCAAACAAAAAACAAAAAACAGAAATCTATCATCTACACATCATGATACTTGCGTTTTCAGCTGGAGCATAGGAAAACCTATGTTTAATACGCGTTTTTTTTCATTACTTTTCAATGTTTTCGTGTGTTTTTGCTTTTATGTGACGAGAGACGCACAGGAGATGGCGAGAGATGACACTTTCCTAAGCGAGAGACTTCAAGATGTTAATGTTTAAGCAGCATCGTAGCATCTTCCAGCGCATTCATTCCTTGAAGAAATCAGATAATAGCCAAAGGCTATCTGATTTATAAGATCTCCAAAAGGCACGAATTAAGAGTCATTTCGTTTTGCTATAAAGAAGATAAACTTTAAATGGCATAATCATTTTATTTGTTAAAGAGACGTATTTATTCATTAGCCGACTTCTTTAAAAAGGCGCGATTTTTTAAAGAAGACGTCTTTGCATATGAAGCCGACATTGCATTTTGAAAGGTCACATCCATTGGAGATTTTCCCTATTGTCATCTATAAAAGGAGATCACTGTTATTCATTTGAGACATAGATTTTATTAAGCAAGTTCGAATTATTCCTTCATTCAGATTGCGAATTCCTTCAAGAGCAGTTTGCGAATTTATCTAAGGGCAGATTGCGAATTTCTCTAAGTGCAGATCCAGATCACAAGGAAGAGCAGATTATCATCTGTCATTGCATCTAGAGTTGATGCTGGATATTGGCCTTGTATTGGGCTCATTGTAAAGAGAATTATTGTCATTACTTATATATAAAAGAGAGATCTTTGTTGCTGGGTTTTTCTCCCTCAAGAGGAGGGTTTTCCCAGGATATATGCTGTGTTACTGTGTCTGTTTTTGAATTAATTTTCTGTGCACTTATCTGATCACTAAATTTAACATGGTATCAGAGCGGGTGTGAAGAAAGATCGTGATTAGATTTGTGCTTTCACAGCTTTATTATATTCTTTGTTGAAAGTTTTTTTATCTATCTTCACAACATTCAAAATGGTGAACGGATTGAAGATCGAGGATAGACTCGATGGAGCTTCAAACTACACCTCATGGAGATTCCGAATCATGCTTACATTGGAGGAGAATGATTTGGTTGAATTTGCGGAGACCAAGGTTCCCGAACCTGAAGAGGAACAAGAAAAGCTGCAATGGAGGAAGAAAGATATCAAAGCAAAGAAGTTATTAGTTGACTCCGTTAAAGACCACATTGTCCCTATCATCTCTAAGATGAAGACTGCAAGGGAGATGTTCAAGTCTTTGGAAGAAATGTATGAAATTAACAACACCAGCCGAGCTCTTGCGCTGAAGCAACAACTCCATCATGTGAAGATGTCAAAAGGAGAGACTGTGATCGCCTACTTCATGAGGATTGCAGATTTGAGAGATCAGCTCTCCACTATTGGTCATATGGTTGAAGATAAAGATTTGACAATGCTTGCACTCAATGGTTTGCCATTATCTTGGGAGTCCTATATTCAAGGAATTAGTGCAAGGTCTAAACTTCCGAAGTTTGATCGTTTGAGGGCTGACTGCATCCAAGAGGAATCAAGGTTGATGGCTAGAGGTGTTGGCCCAAGTTCTTCTAATCAAGAAATTCATGTTCTTGCAGCCCAAGCTTCGAAGAAGAAAGGAAAAGGTGGAAAGAAGGGACACTTCAAGAGGAATCGTGATAAAGGAAATGATAATGCTTCCCCTTCCAAGAAGAAGCGAGATTTGTCTAAAATTCAATGCTTTAGGTGTGACAAGTTTGGTCACTTTTCCAAACATTGCCCTGACAGACCTAAGCATCAAGCCTCCGTTGCAGATGTAGAGAATGTTTCTCCTCAGAAGGATGAATATTTGTTTTGTTCAGCCTTGTCAAGCAATGTTGCCACTGACACCAACACATGGTTGATTGACAGTGGTGCTTCTCGTCACATCACCGGATTCAAGGAGCACTTATCAAATTTGGCGAAGAAAGACTCTTTGGAACAAGTTATCATTGGAGATGATGCTAGCTACACCGTGAAAGGGATTGGGACCTCTACTCTCCATTTAGATTCAGGTATCACACTTCAGTTGAGCAATGTTCTTTATGTTCCGGGGATCAAGTGCAATCTCATCTTTATTTCAGCCCTAGAAGATAAAGGATATCAAATTGCCTTCTCAAAAGGCAAAGTTCTTGTATGGATGGAGAACTCTAGTTTCAAAGATGCTCAAGTTATTGGAGTGAGACATGAAAGTCTCTACAGGGTTTGCACTCGTCCTCTTCAAGCATTGGTTCATGATACTTCTTCTCTATGTGATCTTTGGCATCGAAGATTGGCGCATCTACACTTTCGTGCTTTGCCTATTATGGAGAAGATGGTGACAGGTCTACCTAAGTTCGACAAGGAGCATGAAGGCACTTGCAAGGGTTGCGCTCTAGGTAAGAATGTAAAAGCCACTTTTCATAGTAGTGAAAGTAGATCTAAGAGTATTTTAGATCTCATCCATTCAGATTTATGTGGTCCTATGTCTGTTCCATCTTCAAGTGGATTTTTGTATTATGTACTGTTTATTGATGATCACTCTAGGAAAACTTGGATTTATTTCTTGAGGTCTAAAGAGTCTGAGGAAGTATTAGCTAGATTTAAGGAGTTTAAAGCCTTAGTAGAAAACCTTTCTGGTAAAAGAATTAAGGTCCTTAGATCTGACAATGGTGGTGAATACACCTCTGGTAGTTTTCTAGACTTTTGTATGGATGCAGGGATTAAGAGGGAGTTCTGTGTTCCCTATAATCCCCAGCAGAATGGTGTTGCAGAAAGAAAGAACAGGACAATCATGGAAGCAGCAAAGGCCATGATTCATGATCAAGATTTGCAAACTTTCTTATGGGCAGAAGCCTCCAGGACAGCTGTATATGTGCAAAACAGAAGTCCTCACAAGGTCTTGGAGAATATAACTCCGGAAGAGGCCTTCACAGGGAAGAAGCCTGAAGTTAGTCACTTAAGAATCTTTGGATGTCCTGTCTATATCCATGTTCCGAAGGAGAAGAGAACTAAGTTGGAGCCCTCTAGCAAGAAGGGCATCTTTGTGGGCTACAGCGAGACATCTAAAGCCTACAGAATCTACATTCCAGGACAAAAGTTGATTGAGATCAGTAGGGATGTTACTTTTGAGGAAGACATTGCATTTAGGAGATCCAAGGGCACTCACATGGAGATCAGTAACGAAGAGTCTTCTTAGGATATGGAAGTTGACCATGCTCCTGAGTTTCAGAGGGAGACTGTTGAACCAAAAGAAGATGTTGATCCTATTGAACCCTTGGAGCCTACTGATGGGCCTACTGACATTGTCATTGGAAGAAAGAGACCTCTATGGGCTAGGCGTACTATGCAAGAGGCAGAAAGCTTTGTAGCTCCTAGAGGCACATTCAGAGAAAGTAAAAGGCCTCAAGTTCTTCAATTATGTTGCCTTGATGAGTTAGATTATTGATT